>JAUUEB010501105.1:0-10327 GCA_032362205.1 Clione limacina
TGTTTAAATTACAGCAAAATCCACCAAGAGACTTCGGAGATTAGAGAAGTGCAAGAAAGAAAGCAAGAAAGCAAGCATACAATTCAGTGTATATTGTTATAGATTATTCAATAAATCAACTGTTTTCGATGTCACATATTTTACCCATGATTCTGAGGAATCCGGCTAGACAAAAAAATGACACTTGGCAATGCCGTTTATTGTTAATATTGCAAATTGTGTGTCCCTTAAATGCCCTCCAAAAAAGATGCTGACTCGGCAGTTCTATACAGCATATTTTCTCCTTTTTTTGATGAAATAATGCCATATGTAAAGCAAAGATAATTACGAAGTTTCAAGACGTTCTGTTAATTTTAGTGAACGTTCTAGGATAATAAAAAAATTGAATAGTGTTTTGCTTAATTTTATGCCCTCAGTATAACACAGCTCTGATAGTTGGGTTACATAACTGTAATAGTATTAGTCCTTCAGAAATCTGCTTATGTAATTATATCAAAGTAATCGTTTGAATAATATCTGTGAAAAAAAACCGCCAAGCAACCCCCTCTTTCTCCAGATAGAAGATACATACATAAAGAGACTGCCATACACCTCAGTAATGAAGATACATAGCAGGTGACCTTTATTAAAACATTGATACATATATGCAAATAGAAATATTGGCAATTTGATATTGACAGCCGGAGGACAAGAATGCAGACTGAAACTGAGAAAGACGGACAGTGAAATAGGACTCTAATGTATGGAATGTTAGTTAAAAATATCATGAACGGACACACAAAGAGAAAAAATGTTATGGTTTATAGATATACAGATTATTAAGAGGGATAGATAAACGGACAGAAATGATACTTCGATCAAAATCAGCTTTGGGTAGTTAATATATTTTGTATAAGGGAACTACTTTCAGTTTTTCGTTTTGTTGACAAATTTTTGTGTTTCCCTTTTCCAAATCGCCTGCTGCTATCTGTTATCAAGAGGCCATTTTAAGATAAAACTGTGGGTATGTTTGAACCAAATCAGTATCACAAGCATAGGCAAAAAAGGCAGGAAGACATAAATACATGAATCATACAACAACGTATAAATAATTAAATCAGCGCCAGTAATTGATCAACAAGAAAATTAAATATCACATCTACTTATACGCCTCGACATTATGGCTGATCCAATGAATACATTATTCAACGAATGGGGATTTATAAGATCCCACTTGGAGATTATGGACAGTTTATGAGAATCATTAAGTTGTGTCACTGTATATTTTTCACGAAACAACGACATCAATATATTTAACACACGAAGCTGTTTGAAAAGGTTGTAGAGATTATTGTTATGATACTGTTAACGGCTTTGTTATGTTACAAAACGGGGAAAATATATTCTTACGACGCTCGGTCTAAATATATATCATATTCTTGACCTTATGGCGTTTTCAGTCCTTCTGCCCTTTCTTTGACACTGTAATGCTAGCAGCAATTTTGCAGTGAAACTACTTTATTAATTGAACATGTATAGCAGTAAAAAGCGCCAGATCAGTATTTATTGTTTGCTCCATATCAAGTTGACTTTACGCGAGTTTATAGCTTGAGATCAAACTATCAAGATAACATTAAACTGTTGATACAAATTCGAAGGTTTTAAAAAAAGTAGCATGATTACATGTCATATCTGTTTTGTGTATAGTATCAGTATGTTTCAGACTGTTACTTGAAACAAAATAATCCATACTAATCTTTATTGATATTTTAAGGCCACATATCAAATTACAAAAAAGTATCATATAAGTGATTAATGGAAAGTTAAGAATAATCAATGTACATATTGAGTATAATGTATTATTTGTCGCTTTAACCACCTTTTTGAAATGATGTATCACTTTTCAAACAGACATGTCTGAATGGAACAACTATTTACGAAATTATTTACCAGCTGATATCAATGCATAGCGATTAGAAATTGCATTATTCTAAATACGCATTTTATGAAATATTTTTTTTAAGATATGTGGATTATTTCGACTTTTACGAAATAAAGTCGACTAGGGGGTTTAAAGACCAAATGTACAAGTCAATTTACCAACATAGGTTTTGGGAACTCAAATATGTGTTAAGAACAATGTCTTAGAAATCTAAAAATACTTAGTTTCATTTTTTGTTTGTAAAAAAAGCAATGTGTTTGTTAGAAGACCAGGAAATGTTTTCAAACTTTCTTTAATGACACATTCTTGTCGTGACTCTAACACCCCGAGTTTTTAGCTTCAAAATTAGCGATATAATTAACTGACTGGAAACCACTCATATGACATGACAAGACACAGGTCAGCACAACCGACTCGGGTCAAAACATTAACGTGTACCGAAATGACCCTTGGTTACAGCCCAGTTCAGTTTATTAAGCTCAAGTTACAAACATTACATAAGAGCATACATAAAACATCAACTATATATACAATTTTATGAATAAGAGGGAAGCAAGAGATGAAACATAAAATAATAGGAATAAGGCAACATGAATATCTAATAAAACAAAAAAATGAAAAATGATATGACATGAAGCAAGTATAAGGGAATATAAGTAAAATCATATGACTACCTAGAAGAAGAAAAAAGAAATTAAATTGACATGGAGGTCACATGAAATCTATCATGCGTGTATGATTTAGACAAGGGAGCACGATAGATAACAGTTCTTTCTAATTTTCAGAATTGTTTGGTTACGCCAAATTTGACTGAAACCAGCATTGTGTAGAATCTTTGAAACATTATGTGTAATCCATTTATAATCTTTGTTTCTTAACACAACATAATTATCCATAATCATGTAAAGGATAGAAGTTAGCTTGTCACTACCATTAGACAAGCGCTTGCTCCAGTATGCAATCATTCGTTTTTTATTAGTACAAGCAAGGGGAAGTAAACCCAGCTCACCATATATCATGTACTTTGGAGTGCTCGCTTTGGTTTTAAGCATGATTTTATAGCTCTTCAGTCCAAGTTTTTCCAAAATCTGCTAGTCTTCAAATCCCCAAACTTCACAACCGTACAATAATATTGGCTCAACACATTTTGAATACAACTCAAGCATACAATCGAGGGGGATATATTTCCGTTTGTGTTGTTGCGTATCAGAGAATAGAAGGCATTTCTTTACTTCTCAATGTTTCCTTCATAGCATTTATGAATCGGTCATTTTTGCAAAACACTATACCTAGGTACTTAAAATTATTAACAACCTCAAGCGTAGATCCCCTGATCTTGAAGCAAGGGCGATACAATTGTTTTCCAAAGATCAAAACTTTCGTCTTGTCTATGTTGATGTTAAGTTTCCATTCTTCGCAATACTGCACGTATTTTGTAAGTGATTCTTGCAACGTTTTTTTTTGGAATTTGAAAGAAAAACAGTGTCATCAGCATACGTAAGTGAAAACATATGGAAAAAGTTAACAAAGTCATTTGATTCATAATCTATTATGACACCAGTTTGAAGTAGGTATATGTTTAGGTCATTTAGGTTAAGGTAAAATAGAATTGGGCTCAAATTATCGCCTTCGCTAGGGCCAATCTGGCAATAAAACAGAGACGACATATTGCCTTTTATGGACACACATGATTCACATTGTTGTACATTGATTTGATAACATTGAAGACGTTAGGGCCAATTGCAAGAGCAGAAAGCTTTTGAAATAGCAATGGCCTAGAGATGCTTGCGAATGCTTTCTTTAGGTCTATAAAAACTGTATACGTAGATTTTTTTTCTGTTATAAGGTTAGAGCATGGAGAATAAAAGCGCCATCAATCATGGAATAATAATTTATTTTATTTTTATAAATAGGATTGATCTGTCCGGTTGTTCTGGAAATTGGTAACTGACCAGAGGAGAATACCAAATTGAATAGCTTTACCTATGATAATGTTTTTTGTAGTCTTCATGTATTCGTTAGAGATTGTATCGACATCAAATGCTTTACTATTCTTTAAATTTGACAGGCATTCTATAATTTCTTTTTCTGTGATCAGTGAGTCCAACTCTTCATTAGCGCATACAGGTCCACTGTCAACAAATGTAATGTCTTGTTCTGAGTCTTTATTTAGCTCTTTAAAAAGTTCATAGACACAATTTAGATCAGTTATGTCTAGTGTACTTGTGACGTAAGATTTATTATTTCTGATTAGCTCCTAATATTTCTTTATGTCGCCTTCACGCCAAGCTTTTTCACATCCCGATGTATTTTTTGTTCATACTCTCGACGCGCTTTCTGAGTTCCCGCTTATACTCTTTACCTTTTGTTTTCATTGAATCAAGATGATCTTTAGATTTAGAAGTTTTACATTCATTTTTGATTCATGAAAGTTGGTTCTTTTTTCCTTACACTATCTTCTCAGGTTTGGAAATGCACGTATTAATATTCAGCAAGGTTTCAATAGCATGAAGTTTATGCATACCAAGTTGTCTAATGAACATAGGTATGCTACCATTATACCACTTGTTGCCCTTATATGAATGAGTCTCATCTGAATTTGGTTCTCTATCATGATTTACTGATTGAGTTATATTGTGTGTGCTTGAAGGGATTAACATCAGATAGGGTTAGAAGAAATGGCATGTGAACATGTAACATAGGATAATACAGGACAATACTCCTAAACATCTTTGACATATGATAAAACATTATCATTAACAATAGCATAATCAACAACACCAGATCTTTCAGTACAACTGCTACATGTGTCCCCACACCTGCCATTCAAAATACAAAAGTGTATAGCTTTAAACCAGATCAACAAATCGAGTACCCCAGGTATTATTGGGTTGTTTGCAATAAGTGAGTCTTGCCATAGGCAGATTACAATTTTACAAAGAGGTTTTTAAGTCACCCATCACCATGGGTAAGTCGATAGGAAAATTGTGGTCTTAATCGTCCTCCTCATTACAATTAAGGGTAGGTTAATCACGTATATGAGCATTGAAATCACACATCATCAAACAGTGCTTGTAGCCAGATATTTCATTTAAATAATCTGTTTCTATAGAGATGTAAGAGACACCCATAATCAAAAGCTGGTTCTCTACAGTTAAATATATTAAAAATTTACACCATAGTACATTACATTTTCAGTATGTATAGCTTTTCTATAATATCATTTTTAACTGCAAAAGCTGTGTCCCCAGAGTTCCATAGGGAAGCGGCTGGCCTAAATTTACGAATACCAGTGTAACCGGGATTGCTTTTCGTATCTTCTATTTTCATGCTAAGTTCAAAGCATTTGTACATTTGTTTTTGTTTCGACAAGTTCAACTATATAATTTGCCTTAATAAAATCATGAAATTCTTGAAAGATGGGTCTCGAATCAAACCCAGACATTCAGAAAAGCAATCTAAACATGACTTAAATCCGTAGAGCGTTGGTCAGAGCCAGGTGTATGGTTGTCCTGGTGTAAGTAATCGGGCGCAACATCAGTAATCAGATTATTATGACATTTGTAGTTTCGATTTTTTAAGCAACCCTGTACTTTTACATTCACTGGCAAAATATTGTTAACATTCGAAGGAAAATTGTAATCACATGATATACAGGTTTTTATTTTTTTTATTATGCGTCGATAAAGAATCGTTGTAACTCCCGAACCATTATAGATAGAACCTTCTGATTTTCGACAGTTGATCAGAAATATATTTAAAAAAAATTTGGTACCATTATCATCCTGCAGTAAACTATTCCGTAAAAAGCGGGAATTTCCAGAATCTTTTTATTGTGCATACTTTAAAACAGCATAACTAGCTTAATACCCTTTTGATTTTCATGAAATCTTGCAGATACATGTCCATGATTATTCTTAGCGTATTACGTGAATGTTGTTGAAAAATAATATTTGCAAAGGGCAGTAACTCACAAAAGCCAACTTTACTGATCCAAAAAGTTCCCATGCATAGCTTAAAATGGCATAAATGGCTAAAAAAATGATCAATTCTTATGAAATTCTGCAGATGATTTTCTATGAGTATTTTGAGTTTAACTTTTGTTTTAATATGTTTGAAAGAGCCCTGTGGTAAGCAGGTTAGTTCACTTAGCTCAAATTATGTTTGGCGCAGGTGGGTGCGCGGGTTCGAGTCCCGGGTGTGCCTAGATTTTTCAAACATATTGATCGAAAGTTCCGTTCTAACCTTCTTAAAGGCAATGTGATGGTCATGAAAAACAACTATGTATATCAACTTTTGTTTTAGAATTGTACAATATTGCTTACATAAGTAAATTACTCACAAACGCCATCTTTACTGCGCAAAAATGTCCCTGTGGATTGTTTACTTTTGCGCCGCTAAGATGTCGTTTGTGAGGTATTTTCCTTTGTAAAAAATATTGTTCAATTCTAAAACATAACTTAAACTCATATAAATTGATGAAATTTTAAGCCAGTTATGCAATTTCAAGCTCTTTCCAGGAACTTTTTTGAGCAATAAATTTGGTTCTTGTGAGTTAATGCCCCTTGCAAGCAACACTTTTCAATAACATTCATAAGAAAAACTAACAATAACTATGAAATCTTATCTCCAAAATTCCATAACAATCAAAAAGGTATTGAGCAAGTTATGCTGTTTTAAAGTATGCACAATCATTTTCTTAAGCAGAAAAGATGACGAGAATGTGAAATTTCCAGAAATTCCCGCTTTTTACTTTATAGTTCACATCAATTTAATAATGGTACCACAACAATTTTACATGTAATTCTGATCAACTGTCGAAAACCAGAGGGTTATATCTAGAATGGTTCGTGAGTTATAACAATTATTTATCGACGCATAATTTAAAAAAAAACACACTTCATAACTATTTACAAAGAAAGTGTTGATGACAATTGGCGAAATAACATCATCACATAAATAACTAGAAACATGAGTACTCAGATAGAGTACAAACCCGAAACCGAGTAAAATAATAAATCATTTCCTTATTGTACCATGTCAGCATTACTTTAAAATAAAATATAACTTAATATATATCAAAATGTGTATTGAAAAACATTGTGAAAGTTAAATTCCTGCTTGGGTTGTAATCATTTATACGCTTAAAACGATTCATTAAGGTTCGTGTGTTGCGCGGCGCAATAGAACACAGTACATGTCCGCGCGATAACTTGTGCACCAGCGATATTGAATGCAGGGCAGCAAGGTGGAAGAAGAAACCTGTCAATCGAGTTTAACTCTATTATCCCTTGCTAATTAGTTTTAATTCCATAACTATGTCAATTGTTAACGAATATTGCTGTTAATAAACAGATGTCTTCACCGGGTTGAATTAAAACATCGTACACGATGTGAAGTCAATCAATTATATCTTTCGTGAGTTATCGTGGCCACAAACAGACAGACAGACAAACAAACGAGCAGGGTCACTATACCCTCCACGAGATATAAATACTCGGTTTCGAGTAATTATATTTTGCATGTAAGTAAGTGTTGGCAATTGGCGAAACAAATTCAATCACATATGGATTCAAATAACAATCATTATGTAAACATTTCTCTTCAATGTCAACCACATCATGACTATCATCAACATGTAAACAGTCAATATGACTTCCAGTGGATGTATGGGTATTACCATGTGTGCAATCATTGATTATATTGACATTATCATCATTGAAAAGCTCAGAGGCGTCAACATCTGACCGAGTAAACAAGCAAGGTGCAATCTGTTTGCTTTCTATCTCATTATTCTTATGATGTAAGGGATTTTCACACTCAATCAATGTTGCAGATTTCTTAGAAATATCATTACAAACATTATTCATTATAGATTGGCGTGAGTGTACATTGCTATGTATTTTATGAGGATGAGATCCATTTTCGGGATTGTGTAAAGATACATTATGGGCAGTATGTACTACACTTACATTGACTGGGGGTGTTGATGAGTTACGCAAAATATTTGATGATTTGGAATTCTTGAGCCATTATGTTTCAAAAAAGGCTATCGCATGTAAGGGATTCTAGGAGTTTTAGCATTCAATGTTGAGAGCTTGCCTTGTATTTTGGGCCTATTTGATGCAGGACGCTCCATGTAACCATCCGAATTATTTGAACAAATATTATGTAACATAGATGGAAAAGATATGTGTGTGTGTGTTTCTCAAGAGCGTTGTAGATATAATTATCTAGGTTATTACAAGCTATGTCCAAAAATAGTGTACCCATTGACAGACATATTAACATCATTGGTCTTAATGAATCCCGTGGAAGGTATGTTTACAGCATCGTTAACATTGACATACTCTGGTAACATTGAATATGAATATAAAGTAGAAAATGAGTCATTGTCATAGTAAACACAAGGAGGTTTACGACCACTACGGACATTGTTCAAACAGTCATTTCTCTTGCTTGTACATCAATGGTTCCCTGACAAGCCCGAGGTAGTAGCGATAGCGTAAGTTCGTTACGGGGGTAGCGACAGTAATTGTTTATCTGATGAGGCACAGAGTTCTGCTGTTGATAGCTGGCGTTAATCCGAGGCTGATATTGCTGTGACAGATCCCACATCCTCGTCATTTTTTGGTCATGTATGAACATACTAAACAAAACTTAAAAAACTAAAACCCAATCACTCATCGACAATGATGGCGACTGAAAAAGAAAGAAAATACAAATTGTTACAAACTTGACAGATAAATACATTGACAATAATATTCATACAATAAAATAGTAATAATAAGATTAAACATATAAAGTGAAATTACCAAATGATTAAACAATCAACATTTCAAACTATTATTGCTTCCCTTGGTCTTCTCAAATACTGCATCCGATGAACCTGAAATAAGTACATCCCTGTGACCTTCATGCACATTGCAATACATAACTTTTGAGTAACATTCGATATCCCCGTCAATTCACAATGACTACATTGTCAGTGCAGCATAATAAAGTATAGTGTGCAACCTGGGGAAAGAACCGCAATAATTGTCCCATAGACTAACATCAACATGGACTTACACCTAGTACGTGTCACCCTAGATCACCATGTCCACATGACTTTACACCTAGGTCTGTGTCACCCTAGAGCACCATTTGAATACCAGGGCTTTACAACTAGGTACGTGTTACCCTAGATCATCCATCTGGTCTAACCACCCCGTCTATCGCATTGACAACTATCTATGCAGGTTGCTACCGGTCTCCTTACCATTGTACACAGATCACAGCATACGCTGCATAATAATATAAACTCACTACCCGACTGTAGTTTAATATAAAAATTCAAAACAAAATAAAGCATAGCACAATGTATGTGGGGATTAATGGAATGTCATGGGGAACGCAGAACAATGCGTAACATATTCGGATAGGAATGTATGAAAATAGGACAGGGAAGGGTGGTTAAGGAGGGAAAGGAGGAAGGTCGATCAGGGAAGCAAGGTAGGATTCAGATTCTTAACACTAAAAATGTGACCACAGTGTGTTTTTGCCAAATTAATAAAGAACATAAAGCAAAGTAACTTAATAAGGGCTATAACTCCGTATTTTTAAAAAACAAAATCGTCATTACCTCCTGTGTAAGTATGTTTCTTTTATCTTTCCACGGCAGTGCTGATTTTGCATTGATGAGCTCCTTTCTTGCCACATATTTTCTATAGTGTTCGTAGATGATTTCCAACCTTCCATTTCCCCTGTGTTGGAGCCATACTTTCACATCTAGTAGGGGCATCTTCTTATCTTCATTTCTCTCCGTGAGGTTTTTAAAGAACTGTAGGAGAGAGTTGCCCTGGGAGATGACGGTCAAGCATTTAGAAGAATTAAGCTTAAGAATTCAGTACTCAAACTATAAACTAAATTCAGGAAAGAAGTCATACAAATAGAGATCGTATGATAGGATATTTTCCCCTCAATAGAAATTGAAAAGACGTACAGTTCATAGTAAAAATTGTGCGCACCCCTCCTTCAAAGTTCATGCTCATGAGAAAGTAGAGAAAATATGCCATTATATTTGCACGGCTTTTCTCCTAATTTCTTGAGTATAAGTTGTTCCTCGTTGGATGGGTTTTTCCAATATAAGTGTTTAGAAGGTTTATATACTTATATTTTCGAATGTCTGTTACAATTATGTATAAACACTTATTTAACTTAAAAGTGGGGGTGCATTTCTTATCTCCTGCTGACTTGAATTATTAGACTTATCGAGGATATGACGTCATTCCAAAGAAGCTATCTAAGATTAGTCGAGTTGTCATAGGTACTGAGGGAATTTCATTAAACTATTTCACTGTAGGTGCCGAGCTACTGAAATCGTCTATTGAACACGAAACAGAAATTTGTGTGTGATCAAAACAA
>JAUUEB010501116.1:0-10327 GCA_032362205.1 Clione limacina
GTACTGTTTGGTGATCTATAAATAAGACCTATATTGAAGGAGTTTCCTTTTGATATTATTCTTTTTAAAAAGATGCTAGGACTGATAGTTGTTTTAAGTCTGTCAAACGTGTACATGATGTACATTTGCATACTCTGCAGTAATAACAGTTTTATTTATGTAAAATGTGTATTTTGTTGCAAGAGTATGTTGCACTAATTGATGTATATATGCTAATGTTAAAGACTAATGTCATATAATATCTTGGAGACATGCCATATCGTATAATTTTCTAGAATGTCTGTCTATTTTAGCTGAAATAAGATAGCATTGGAAATTGTTTGTGAACACGATGATTTTTTGTATTTAATAAATTGTATGTGTATGTGTACGTGTATCATTTGGCCTCTGCTGGCATGATGTGATTTTAAGTATTTTTTCGAGTATGTTCAATTCGTGTACAGATTAATTGAACCAACCAGTATTTAGTCGAACATTTTGAAACCCCGCTGGTACACACAAGCTGTCTGAATTTCCCAAATATATCATTTTAAATTATAAAAAAGCATTGTAAATAACATTTGACATTTTAAGCGAGACGTTGAGCAACTAACGATGGATGTGTTATTAGTAATGCACGTTGTAACAGATCCTGGCTACACGACTCATGATAATCGTGTTTGGATAGTAACGGAAATCTGTGGTGTTTTTTTGTGATTTAATCCTGGCATCTTTATACGTAAAAATTGTAAAATTGGTCTTGAATACCGAAAGAATCATGGCAATCATATTTACATTAAAACGGAACCGTTGAAATAGTCATTAAACCTACACCACAATTCAAAACATAAGGTTTTGTAGAAATTACCAACACTCAAGACATGCATTTTGGATACACTTTCATTTTATTTTTTGATTATGAATTAAACAAACAACTTACTTTTTTGCTTGTGCTTTGATTACGATCTTAGGTCCCAAGATTATCAGTGTATGATACTTTGTTTAGACAATAACGTGGTGGACAAAGGGATATTGGTTGTCTAGATTGGTTGAAAAGAAATTCAAAAGTGTGTTGTTCAGTGTTGCTTGCCAATAATATTGCAGATATCTGGAACTATAACTAAATAACACGTAACGTCTTCAGAGGTTCTAATTGATTATGACTTTGGTGCTTGTTATACAAATGTAGGTTTCGTGTAGTCAAATATTTAAATAAAATACATTTAAGTTCACCATCGATAATTAAATTAAGGTCTCCTGAATTTACTAACAATGCGTGGTAAAATAATATGCGTTGTGTGAAAATTCGACACAACTACAAGATACAAAAATTCATATACACATTCGAATGACAAAAACCTGGATATAGCCATATGCGTTTTTTTGTCATAAGAGATGGTTTACTTTGAGGGAATGGACGTTTTCTACAAGAATAATCCTTGTCAGGCACACATAGTTTTATCAGCGACAACCATCCAAACTATGCAACTTAGAAAAGTATATTAAAAAGCAAAACAATTTGCCTTTTTTTGTCTTCATATGAATAGAAATTTCGAGGAGTTTGACCTCGATGCATTTTTTGAAAAGCAAGATGACCACCAGCGTTTTAAATATAGTCAAGTTCGACCACAGCTGAACCTGAAATTGATTAGTATTTCATTTCAAGATGTATTATCATATTTCCCAAAGCATACATTTTTATGAACCAAGCTGTATTTCCTTTTCATCTGTCTGTTATTTGGTTACCTTGATAACTTAGAATATAGCTCTCTGACTTCTTTCATTTTTGTAGGATGAAAAATAATATTTTGATAATAACTATTAAAATGTAATAATGGTTGTATGCAGTCTAATGAGTTATTTTAGATGTAATGATAAAATTCAGTTTTGGAAAAAGACAAATCCTGACAGAGTGAAGTCCCTTTATGATGTTCATGTGTGTTCTCAACGAAGTAGTCGCATCGTAAGAAATGATAGTCTGATATATTGCATATGCACTCGTTTTTAGTGTTTCTCTTTATGTTTTTTTTTCATCTTTTTAAAGAGATCATTTTTGACAGAGTTTTTTTTTAAAATAATTTCTAGGCATGTTCTGAACGCAGTATACTTAGTATTAGAAGTAGGAATATGAATGCTCACAAGAGGCTCTTCAAATGACCTTCTAGAAACAGTTTTCTTTATTGTTTTAAGAATATGTTGTTGTCATAGCTATGACCCTTATTGTGTTGTTTTGTATCATACTTAGTTGTTAATAGTGGAATTATCTTTTTCATCTCTTTCAAAATGAGTATATATTAAGTAGCCATGATTATATCAAGTAGAAATTCACTTCTGATTTTCGTTACTATCTGAGCAACCTTTACTTGAGGCGAATGTTCTTAGAAGCAGTGGGTAGAGGGGCGGGGATGAACTTACAACTGACTTATTCATATATAATATAACTACTTAATTACACATCATTTTGGTAACTCATGAAAAAGTTCCTTCTTTTGCGCATAACATTAGTAATTTATACATTTTAAAATTCTTTATTTTCAGAAGTAAGGAACAATTTATCAAAGAACGTCTGGCTGACGACTCTTTTTTTTACATTTATATTTTACTAGAAGTTCGGGTCGATTCCGCTTCATCAATTTGTCGTTTGGGTCGCTACGCTCCATTTTCTTGCAATGGTATTTCTGATATACATATATTTAAAATCAACCGAGGAAGAACACAAAATAAAATCAACGAAAATAATGAACAGCGTTATTTTTTTTATTGCCCAGGTAAATGCACCTAATTTTTCTTAGGTCTTCAATATTTAAGGTTTGTTATACATTCACCAAAACAAATAGTGAAAAATACATATGTCTTTGTGTTAAAATTTGTAACAACCCAATACAATGAACAACAAGTTTTGATTCATGGCATAACAGGAACGGCGATTATTCACTATTGATTATAATAGCAGCTTTCTTGTACGATTATAGATTTGTGATTATGTTCATGTCTTTACCATCAATGTCAATTATTTTATCCGGACAATCAATATTATTATTTTAGTGTACTCTATCAAAGGCCTTTGAATACTGAAAGATGTGTATAGATCCTTTTCTACCTCAATATGTGACATTGCCAGAGTATTAAAGCAGGTTATTTATTTTCTTGTTCCAGAGCCAGTTCTCAAGTGACGTTGGGTTACAATTAAAAAAGAATATACCAATAGTGATAAACACATGCAAGATAAATGCAAGCTCATGAATGTTTTATTCAACTGAAAGAAACAATGAAAATTGAAGTCACAATTATGTTACTGTTTAAAAAATCTTACATCAATGATATATAAATCTATAAGTGTATTACAAAATTATATCATTTGTGTTTAAAGTTAACCTCAACTCCCCCTCTTCATATCTCCCTCTGTAATGACACTTCAACACAATGATATCGTTCATCACCCATTTGAAATCCTCTACACGCTCCTGTTTTCTTCTAAACGAAGGAAACGAAACACAAGTTTGTGGGGTCTCCGTGAGTTTGTAACCTCCTTAGAGACAAACTTTATATCTAGCAACGAAGATACTCATCTCATATGAATTCAGTGAGGTTGAATTTCTGTTTATTTACTGTTAAGTGCGAATTAATGAATGGAGAGCAGTCTAGCTTTCAATCTGTAAGATTGTGAATTGAGAGGAAGTGAAAGATTAAACACACATTGTACAATATCGAACATTTAAATTAAAAATTGAAGGATGTACCATTTCTTATCAAAAGCGTCATTGCATGTCTGGCTACATTTATAAATTAGTTGCCAAATTTTCAAGTCGATTCATTCATTTTTTCAAGCAATTTTTTTCACAACATATACATGAGAAAATGGTCTACAGTTGTTAAGTTCCTTGTGGTCAAGTTTGGCTTTCTTAACCAAAGGCAGTAAAAGTTCTTGCATGTAGCAATCATGCAATAAATTATTCATTTAATACACTTTAAATTACATTTATTTTTAGCATGATGGCGAAAACATTTCATAAATAAGCAGAGGGTTTATTGTTATTCTAAATTTGAAAATGATATACCTTCTTTAGTCAACTTGCCAAACTTTGAATCTCAGAAAATAACCAGCAGAGTGGTTTTGTTTGAAGGTGATATTTCTATCCGCTTCATTTAGAAAACACTTCTCAAAATTGGCTCATTATAATTAACTTCCATTCATGTAATTATTGAGAAAAAAGTGAATATTTTAATCAAATATCACCATTTTTGACGTTGTGGTCCACGAGAAACCAGATAAAGCAAAATTAAACAATTCAAGAGTTATATATACGGTCAAATGTTACAATTCAACTCAATACAACCTGATATGAATTTGCCCAACACCTCCTGTGACACTCAGATATCTTATCCTATACATATCAGTGACTTTTGATTGGTATTTTACATACATCTGATCATTGACAATAATGTTAAAACTGAATGATGTCGACATTATCTTCATCTCGAAAGATTTGTTCAGATCAAAGGGAAACGGTTGTGGTGCCTTTTGTTCAACCATCCAATTTCCTGAATGCTTAGTTACAAGATGTGTTTGGCGGATTGAGGTTTCATGGTCGAAGCGAACATCGATATGTAGGGCAATATCGTCTTTGTTTATATTTTCCCCGCACATTAGGTTGATACTGAACCTTTTGGCAGTTGGAAGAGGTGTGCCCGAAATGACGAGTGTTGGCTCGTCACATAGGCCTCCGTAGATTGATGTCACAAAGGGGGTCACCATGCTGTTGAATCGGAAATCACGGTTTACAGGGCACTGAAAAATATACAATTAATTAGTATATTATTTTATGAGAAGATAACTTGAACTAATTGTTGAAACAGAACACAGAACAAACAACTTGTTTTCACACTTCATTCTGAACTCTTAAAGCTAATAATTGAAACAAGATACATTTGTTAAACACTATTAATGACACTAACAAATGTATCTCATTTTTAAATTGGTATGTGAACAAATGCTTTACTAGCGATTGCTTGATTTCCAACCAAAGAAAAAAGTTCAATCACTAAAAACATGAGTTGTTTGTTTAGCATTATATATTACTTTGTGTTTCCAGCATTGGTGTCTTAAACCTGGTAAAAGTTTTAAAAAATCCGTTTTCAAAATTGTACTTTCAAATCATATATTATCATGATGAAACTGTTGTGAACAGGTAATACAATTTTCAATTAAAACAATATAGGTGTAAAATTGGTACAACGTTCTTAAAAGTTGATATATTTTTAGGTAAACAGAAACCAACAGTAAACATACAACCTAATATGTTACTTAAATTTGACACAGATGGAAGCAGCAAAATACATAGTCTACTGTAACAACTAGTTGAGCTAGCTAGGCAAGTATATTTGAATAACCAAATAGTCGCAGTGTACTCTCTGTCATTCTATGGAAACTATTAAGATGGTGACGGTACTTTCAAAAGTGTAAAACCTTGGTTAGGACTGTAGGCCGCACTTAAAGGTCACAAAACGTGGGTGGACAGTCTCCAAAAGTATCATATCTTTGCAAACAAAGGGCTTGAGCCTTTAGTATACTGCAGTATCCTTGTCACAGCAGACAATGTAGAATATATTTAGTCGTGTTTTTGGTAGATTATACAATATTTTTTTGATAAAAAGATATTGACTGTGATATGAGTCAATTCTTACAAGGATGATTTGTTTCAAGATTAAGGTTGTTAAATCTATCAAAATAGTATTAATACTCTTTCAGCAATAGTGAACAATTTGTGTTCAACTGCCGGACAATAACCAGTTCAATGCTTTGAGTTGTGAAAGTATGCGTTTCGCTATCAAGGTCCAAAATGAGAAATAACTTTAAGATTTATTTTGATGCTAGGTAACGTGCATGTAAGTCGATAAAGTCATGCTCTCGGTGATCTAGTTGTTTTGACATGTAAGTTATTTTGTATCAAAGATCAGAGTTGGTAACATAAATTATCTCAGTGATGACAATAGTAGATAGTTATTGAATTTAAATGTAGAAAGGGAATCCAAATTGAAATGACAAAATGAGTTAATTCCCCTTTCAATCGATTTAATGATTAGAGACCGTATACAAAGAATACATTGTATTTTCAAATATATACATTATTCTCAAGAGATAATCTAGGCTTTGCGATTTGATCCAAAATACGTGACGAATAAGGTTAACCTATTTACTGAAAAAAGAGATAATGTTCATCCCGGAAATATCACAAGAATGACAGTTTCCATCACACGCACATTTCTGTTTTGTTTTCATTAGGAGATTACACTAGTAGGGGACCTACTGATATAGTTTGAGCTTATCGACAATATTTAACAGAATCAGCAGCTATAACACTTTTTACAACTCTTGTTCTGTCTAGACTTGATTATTGTAAATCACTCCTTGCTAGTATATCATATGAACATCTCTACAAATTGCATGTCCTCCAAAACTTGCTTCCAAATTAATAAAGAGAAAGAAGAAAAGAGACCATGCTACCCAAATTCTTAAATAATCCATTGACTCCCAGTAAAACAAAGAATTAAGTTTAAAGTAGCCGTGCTTTGTTACAAATGACTTAGGAATCTTTTGGAAGTTTATTGTTCTGGCAGAGACCTCAGGTCATCAACTGATACTTTGATGTTAAAGAAACCTAGACCTTTTATAAGTCATAAAGTGAGCCACCTTTATCTTTTACTGGTCCTCACGTATGGAATTAATTGCCTCTTTCAATCAGAACCGCCCAGATCTGTGCTATTTTCAAGAAGAAGCTTAAACACCATATTTTCACACAGGTTTATGATATTTAGCATCACAATTCATGACTTGTTATTTGTTATTTACGTTTTGTTTTCTTTCATATTTACAATTTGAGTTGGAGTTATTGATATATTTGTTTGACTGAATATCTTCTTTTACATCATTGTTTAATGAGTGACTGCTGACAAATTGTCATATTATGTTATTCACTCTGTATGGTTGTTGATTTTACTTCGCTTTGAGCACTTTTAAAAAATGAAAATGCGCATTATATAAGCTGTATATTATCATAATTATTATTATCGTGAAATGTATGATTTAATTATGAAGATTCCATTTGCTATCATATTTACACTTTTTGACAAATAATAAGAATAATCTTCACAAAATATTGGTTTAATTTGTAGCAAAATGGCAACGGTACTTTACAGAAAGCTCGGAATTATATTATTTGGGCATTTGGTCTCGATTTTATAATATAAAGCAGATTAGCAATGTCCTCCGTGAGCAAATCAAGGCACAATCCCATGTTTGATTTTCTCGTATTTGTTCGTGTCATGAGCTTTTATATTAGCCACAATCTTGCGAACAAAAAATAATAGTACTTAGTGTAATGAGGCAAAAATCTCGAAAGATCACCGTTTTTTTGTTATAAACGATTATCATTCTGAGAATCTATTGCTTTACCGGATGCTGGGTTATAACGTTATTGCGTTATTGCGATATAGTCTACAGCAACTCAATAATAACTGTCTGTCCGTGTGATATCTTATTAATAAAGGGTAACAACCTTTACTCGGGTACAACAACTTAATACGGCAAACATAAACTTTTTTTTAAGGATTTATGCGATTTACTTCAAATATCTTGATTTTCTGAAACAAATCACACGCTTTAAGTCTTCCGGTTATCCTCCACTGTCATTACAGGATATATCATTTCCATAGACCAAGTTTTGAAATACATGGTATTTGGCCTGTGCTTTAAAAGTCTGACTTAAAATAAGGGATATGCCTGTCAGATTGTAATATTAAACCGTGTGTCCATTCACGTGTTAAATCAGATAAACACTTACCCCTTTCCAGATCTGGAGAGTTTCAGAAGCATCTTCACAGGAAGCCATATAAGCTGAGTGTATTTGTTGGTTGTCAAAGATAAGGGAACACTTTGGTCTACCATCAGTGTTAGAGAACATCACGGAACTACACTTGTAATTGATACATAGCATAGCACAGTGTAAAAGACTTGGTGAATGTATAAATAGCACATCTACTGGCACATTATCTTGTTTGGTGCACGCTGTCAGTTGAAAATCATAGGCCTGAACATCATTTGCCGCTTGTGATATAATAACATTATAAAGTTCAAATATAATAAGGCACAACAGTTTTGAAACTATGATTTTCATATTGAATCCAGACTTAGTCATCTGTATTCATTAATTCGACGGGACAAGTATGTTTATTTATATACGGAGTCGTCAAACTTTTGCTAAACAAAGTCATTTAGTTACAACAACTAGAATTTTTTTCCAATTACTATTATCTAACTTCACTCAAAAGTGTTCCTTTGAAAAGTTATGATGTTAGTATCTTACAAACCGTTAGTTGTGAGCCATACAGAAAATCAAAGTGTTTAGTGATTAAAAAAGTCTGATATATTTCGTCATATTGTATATGTACATTTCCTTAGCAATAACACTAACTTGTTCTGTACATTAAGATGGTCAAATAGAATATCATGTGACATGCGCAGTGGCCAATGCATACGCAACACATGAACAATAGATCAATCATATCATCAGTAAAAATAATAGCCTTTTGAACATGGAACCTTAAAAAAGACTTAATTTTAACTCTCTTTACCGTACTGATGAAAAAATCAGATAAGAAAGAATCAATTGCTATATTACTTTGTAGACATGTTAGATAATGAGTAATGCAATTGTCAAATATATCAACATGAACGAATGAAACTTTACAGTCGATGAAAGAAATACATTGAGAGCAATGTATTTTTTAGTCCGGTTGATGTGTGAATCATGTCTTTATTCAAATGTAAAAATATGAATGGTTTCCTTTGTGGAAGGTATCGACACTCTTATTCAATGTTGCCAACGAACAATCACAAAGGTGTTTCGGGGAATTATTATTTTGTAAACCCTTATGTAGCCTTTCAAAAGACTTGGTGATATTCATCTTTACTGTCTTGATCAGAAATTTCGATAAGAAATAATCAATTTCAAAATGTATTTTTAGCGTTGCTAGATAAAGGGTTATACAATTGGCAAAGAGATCGAGATGTAAGGAAGGAAATTAACAGTCGATGACGCAAATACATTGTGAGCAATGTAGCGACAAGTCTGGTTAATGTGTGAATCTTGTCTTGCTCAAATGTAAAATATTAATGGTTTCTCTTGTTCATGGTACGAACACTTTTATTAGATATTGTCAATCGGAAATATAGAATGATAACAATTCAGGCAGATAACTTTTCTAAACATTTGAACGTCGACCAAGTGAGGTAATGGTGTTGCACCTAAAGCCATTTCATGATAGATATGTAAAATCATGCACAATTTCACACAACTAAAAAAATGCGGATTGACTGCTTACTTGCCATTATTTAGAAATTTTCCTCGTCAACCGTTGGTTAAAGTACGTCATTTTATTTTCCAAAAAAATATTGGGATACAGCTCTCCATACTTTTGAGTGCCGAATCTTTTTATTTTGTACAACAAATAAATCCTATCCGAAATTAATTCAATACACATGCACTTGGTCCGAATTCTTATTGACTCCTACAACTAAAACATTATAATACTACAAAAGAGAACTCAAAAACGTTTTAAGTTCATTAATTACGTAAATGGTATATTCTTGTGTATTTAAAGATGGCTGTTGTACCAAAATTCATCACTAAATTACAAAAAACTGCGGACTAGAAGTATAATTGATTATTTGTACGGGTTATCATCACTGATCCCATTCGTTTGGAAGATTAAATCCAGCTAATATGTGTTGAATATCGATCATTCATACACATGCGTTACATATTTTAAAATTTCGTAAAACAAACATCGATATTTGCTCATTTACAGATTAAAACTACTTAGTTATTAAAAGTTGTACATTAGGAGCCGCGATGGTATAGTGGCGAGTGTACCCGATTCTTACTTGAGAGCTACTGGGTTCGAGCCTTCCCGTCGCCACACATCATTTTCGATAAAACATTGGGAAAGTGTTGTCACCCTATTTCCCACTTGACACTGCCCTGCGGCATCACGCGATGACCTAAAAAATTATTGTAGAAAAACGTGCCCGTATGGGACAAACAAATCTTAGGGGAAATAAATAAATAATAAATGAATTAATAATTATGTAAAGCCATGTATCGTATAGGATAATTTTCCCTTACATAATTACTTTGATCTAGTTGAACAGAAACACCCCAAATAAATCAAATTAGAAAAACAATTTTTTTCAGTCTTTGACTTTTAAACCAACCGGAAGCAGTTAGTATGAAATTAATCTCACAATCTTTTCATTACACAAATTTGTAAAAATAATATCAAAATTAGC
>JAUUEB010501127.1:0-10327 GCA_032362205.1 Clione limacina
AAAATTAAAAAATCAACTTTGAAGATTTCTAAGTATTGTTATGTTCAAAATTTATGTTTAACTATACATGTTTATAAAGGTTTTGCATTTTTTGATTGCCTGAAAGATATTTTGGCATTTTAATTATCGGATGTTCTTGTTATTACTTCATAATGACAACTCATTCCGAACTTGGCATCTCTTGTTTTCACCTTGTAAACCGGAAAACATTACGCATTGAGTTCCGATAATTCTGTTTTAGATTTTGACCACTCAAATTGAAGGTATATACAAGAAGAAAAAATCCAGTACATTCTTGACTAATATGGCCATGAGGCCACTGCGACAAAAGATAAGAGCAATTGAAAAAAATAAAAATATCAAGAACTTATTTCAGTATCATACAGAGGTCAGAGGTCAAAATGATTACATCTCTGGTTTTTATCTTGCACACTTCATGTGTTTCAGACAAAGTAACCCTTCTATCGTATTTGTTTAATTAAGGCAGTTGGTGAGAAGAACTTTGTTATTTCATATGATTGGGGTATTTAAACGTTACGTCGCAGAGGGTCCTATCAGGCGCATATAAGGTTCTGTAAAGGGAGAGGGATACACATTTGGTTGTGTTAGTTTAATAACGACAACTTAAAAATTAGGTACAAACTGTGCGAATTAAGAGCATTTATTTACTCAAATGGAGGGGGGGGGGGCATTCCCCTATAACCGTCAGATCCGCGCCTGGTTTATAAAACAATATAATGACATGTACAAGTACTTACGCATGGGTGACAATGATGCTATGACTTCAGGTTCTTCATTAATATCAGATGTGTATTTTTCAATGCTGATGTGATTTATTGTCGTAGCGTGACTTGGTAGATGACTTCCGTTACATTGTAATGTAAGCATGTCTGAGTTCACAAACCGGCTAATTGCAAAACCTGAAAAATAATTGTATTGTTAACACGTTTTACCGCTCTAATCAAGTTCCAAACTGCAAGTAAAGTATCGTAAAAAAGTTAAGATAATTCAACGATTTACTAGAAAAGTATGAATAATATTGCTATATAACCATATCGTATAAAAAATGTTACTAGCTTTCAATCGAATTCAAATTAATTCAACGTAGTAAAGTTACGTACTGTCGACAATATTGTCTCTTACCTGTCTCACCTGGCTGTGTCAACGGATATAGTGTTGTTCTCTGGACTTGATGACATCACAGTCTGCCTCCATCTATCCCTGTTTTGGCTGAGACTTAGAGTCTTTTCCTGTTTCTTTTTAGTTCTAGCTGTCTTTTAACAGTTAGTGATTTTAAGACATTTTTTTTTATTCAAAGTGCATGGCCAACGTACTTTAGTTTTCTCCCATGAGATTCAGCAGTCTTTGAGTGGTTAAAATTTCTTTTCAGACTATATTATTTGTCCGTTTATCTGTCAATTTCACACTCGTAGAACAATATCTCTGTGGCCTCAATCCTTTCGTTGTCTCCCTTCTTTTGTGTCAATGCTTCACAGCAATAAATCAGGTCATTTTATCATTTTCATTTAAAGATCTAGCGGTATTCTTTTACATTAGTCTGCTGTTTGTAGCGTTTCATAAGGTCATCTCTATTTCTTTTGTGCAGGATCCATCATCTGTTTGACTGAGTCTAAACATGTTTTATTTTACAGGGGCGTTTGGTGTAGTATGATCACAAATTACATCTTTGAAGCCAGCTCCATTAACATATAACACTTTTGTTTTCATGGCATTCAGTTTCAGGCCAGCTATCTGCCTTGGCGTATTAATTATGCATATAATCCTTCTCATGCATGTTATATTGTCAGGTAATAGTGCAATGATGTCCGCATAGCGCAGATTTGTTAGGTTTCTGGCAACAACTGTAAGCCCACTTTATCTATATCAGCCTCTCTCATGACCATTTCAGTGTATATGTTAAAAATAAAAACAATAAATATACGCTCGATATGTTTTGGTAACTTGGCTAGCTCCCTGTGTGCCAGAAACAATTGTTATCGTGAACAATAGTCTTTTATTTACATAACAAAGAAACTTAACCGCCTTGAAAGCACTATTAGCTAACATCGGGACATTTCACATAAACACAGAAATGTACAAAGAAGACGTACATATCATACAACAATGTACGGAACTTTGAACAAGCTTTTAATCTAGCTCAAAGAAAAAAGAATCACCAAATTTGTAGCTGGCTGATCATATTTGATTACAAGCACAAATATGTTTAGC
The DNA here is from genome assembly GCA_032362205.1 of Clione limacina. Classification (NCBI taxonomy): domain Eukaryota; kingdom Metazoa; phylum Mollusca; class Gastropoda; order Pteropoda; family Clionidae; genus Clione; species Clione limacina. Next base: position 2,230 of record JAUUEB010501127.1, read on the forward strand.
CCGCTACAAATTAAGCGATTACAAACTTTTTGGAAGTTCCTAACCGTTTTGTTATGCACTGTACGTTTTTTTGCATATTTATCTATGTACATGTGCAATTTCAAGTTTGAACCTTACCAGGAATAAGGCTTTTTGTAAGACGGTCAAGTGTCTTTTTGTAAGACGGTCAAGTGTCTGATTTAATTGAAACAAAACATGTTCTCTGAGATAACATTTTTGTCACACGTATCGGACTACATTATTTCAAGGCCTTTTGACATCGATAGTTCTTTGCAAGAACCTAGTATCTGCAGAAAACCGATAACTACACAAATGATGGGTCAACTAATTGAGGTCATTATGGTGTATATTATTTTCACCTCTAGACAGACATGGGTACGATGCCGCAACTCAAAACATCATGAAGCCAAAGCCGAAGCCCTAGATTTTAGAAAACTCTATAACAAGGTCAAATATCATATTTCAGTAAAACAAAGTGTTGTGTACCTTGTAAACAGTGTCTAGGTAGGCTATTAACACTTTTGAATGGTTTTAGAGTAAGAAAAAACATCCATGATTTTTGGAAATATCACGAAGCCGAAGCCTCTCTTCCAAAAAAGGACGAAGCCGAAGCCAGTCTTTGAAAACAGGACGAAGCTGAAGCCGAAGCCTTGGCTTCTTAACTGCGGCTTCGTACCAATGTCTGGTGGAGTCATGTGCGCTGGCCATCCATGTCTTATCTTGCGCGTATGTGTCACTTGGCAACGAAGTTCATCAGTATCTGCCTTAACTGACTTTACCTCATTAATCCTTTCGTTTATTAACGCTTTCTGAGCTCTTTTGCCAATGAATTCTAATGAAGTATAAAGTATTGTTCCAGATTTACTGTGATTTAGATTGTTAACATGATGCAATACTATCTTTACAATGAAATATAATAATTTACTTGAAATGGGATTTAGAATTAAAAAATAGACGACAACAAATACTATGTCAGTTGGTTTTTGCCTTTTCCAACTCTGCTGGGTACTGGAATGGTCAATAATCTAAGAATAGCTTGGCTTTACTCTACCTCTAGCATCTTTTAGCCAAGCAAACAAAATGTGTATCACAAATACCATTTTCAAACAGCCCCTACACAGACACAACATAACCAACATGAGAAGGATACTTTACAGAGTTGACGGGGTAGGAACCAAGGCAGGCCTCAAACTGAATGATAAAAAAACTAAAGTGCTTCATGTAACCGGGAATGACACTCATGACAAACAGTTTGTGATGCTAAACAAATATTTGGGTTCTGTCAAATCAAAGGATGGCTCATGCACTAAAGACATGAAGAATAGAATAGGAATGGCTAAGAGTAGAATGGTAGAGCTAAACAACATTTGGAAAGACCACAGTTTTTCACAACAAATCTCAAAATAAACCTGTTAAGATGTCTAGTATGGTCTGTCATGTTTTATGGTAGTGAAGCATGGACCCAAAGGAAAGCAGATAATAGAAGGTTGGAGGCAGCTGAAATGTGTTTCTACAGAAGACTGTCAAGAGTGAGATGGACAGATAGACATACAAATGAAGATGTTATGAGTGAGCTTGGGGTAATCCGGAAAGTATTGGCTATGATACGTCAGAGAAAGTTGAGATATGTCGGTCATGCACTTTGAAATGCTAATACTGATCTCATGTCAAGTGTTTTTCAAGGCAAGATGGAAGTGAAGAGAAATAGAGGCAGACCGCCGACATCACTTATTGAAAATATCACCAGCACCAGTGGTCTAAGGATTCAAGAGGTAGTCAGAGCTAGCTAAGACAGAGAGGAATGGAGAACGCTTGTGGCAATATCAAGTGCAGCGGCCCGGCCAACACTGACTACGGTGCACCGACAGGTGAGAGTATGCAAAGGGTATAGTTGAATTATTGTACACATGTATGCATTATGGGTTAGGGGTTGTGCTCTTTATTTTATTTTTTTAGTTTGCATTTTGAGTTGGGACTCATTACTTTATTTTTAATCTCTTCTGTCACTTCCAGGTTCTTGACATATGGGCATTGGTGCCATCCATGAAAGCTATTGTAAAGTATGATGGACATGTCATGAGTGTGAACTCAAATTCACAAAGGATTATAATGGTTTGTTTAAAGAGCTCCACACTATGCCTTCTTACCTTAGTTATGAACTAGAATGACATTTTAAGATCTTGAAATAGGTAGTTTTTAGAATACCAGGCCCTCAACATATATGCAAGGGTTCACACCTGTCACCAGTCTCCATCGCAGCGAACGTCGTTAGGAGCCCCACTCTTTGCCACAATAGAACGCCAGTCTTCTCAGTGCCTGTTTTGATGCACCACATCAATGAGCTTCAGGCCACTACTGTCTGTTATGTTGTTCATATAAGCTGTTGGTGTCTTCCACGATTTCTCTTGGCCTTCACATTTCCCTGTAGGACTGCTGTCATCAGATTTTTTTTAGTGCTTTGTTTGCATGACCCAAATATCTTAGCCTTCTCTTGTTTATCTCTGCAAGCATCTTACGTTGGACTGATAGCTCTTCTAAAATACTTTCATTTGTTCTTTTTTCCGTCTATTGGACTCTTGAGTAGCCGTCGATAGAACCACATTTCTGCTGCTTTTATTTTGTTCTCTTCTTCTTTTCTTTAAGTCCAAGCTTCACATCCATGCATAACTACAGGCCAGATTAAACATTTGAGAATACTGACTTTCAGGTGTTTAGGTATGCCTCTGTCTTTCCAAATATTTTTCAGCTGGATCATCTTTAGCCATGGCTATTCTTGTTCACATCTTTTGTACAAGTCCAATCCTCTGACTTGATTGAGCACAAATATTTAAAGTTCTGAACTTTTTCTAAAACAGTACCATTTACTTTGATATCAGTATTTTCTTCTGGTTGGCTTTCTAGTCCCTTTATATGCATAATTTGGTCTTTTTGGCATTGAGGTTTGAGGTCTGCTTTATTCCCTGCAGCATCTACTCTGTGGAGAATCCTCTGCATACTTGTGATGTTGTCAGCCATCAGGACAGTGTCATCAACATATCTTAGATTGGTGATATCTCTGCCACCTATCATTATGCCCGTATCATCAATACCTGCTTCTCTCATGACCTTCTCTGTGTATAAGTTTAATAGATGAGGTGATAGGATACAACCTTGCCTAACACCCTTGCTGATATCAAAATAACCACAGTGTTCTCCATTCCATATAATGGTTGCTTTTTGATATAAAGACCAGCTATTAGTGAAACCAAGTGCTTAGGGAACCCAATCCTGATCATTATGTCAAAAAGATGATGGTGCATTACACTGTCAAATGCCTTGCTGTAATCTATAAAGGTGATGTAAGCTTCATCTTTACTGTTTCTGACCTTTTCTATCAAAATTTGAAGCGTGAATAGCATGTCTTTTGTCCCTCTATTTGCTCTGTATCCTGCTTGACAGTCTGAAAGTTCTTCTTCTGTCTTCACACGCATTCTGTTCAAGATAATAATGAGCAGGATTTTGCTGGCATGACTGATTAAAGCAATTGTTCTGTAGTTACCACAGTCTTTGGTGCTACCACTTTTGTATAACATCACAAATTCCTGTAGCTTCCAGTCGTCTGGCAATTTGCATGTGTCCCAAATTCTGTTACAAGTGCCAAAGTTCCTGCTTCTCCAGTATTCTTCAGTAGTTCTGCTGGAACATTGTCTGGTCCTGGTGATTTTCCAGACTTAAGCTGATGAATTTCTTGACTTCACTTAAGAGGGGCTTTGGCTCTGTGTGGATCATGAGAACAAGGAGTAACGTGTGGGCTTTGTGTATGGTCTTAAATAACTCTTTACTATATTCTTGCCATCTTCCTAGCACATCTTCCATCTCAGTAGGAGTTGTTCGATCTTTAGTGTCTATGCTCTAACTGCTTGAAAACTGGTAGTTTTTACTTTGCGGATATGTTGAAAAATCTCCTTTGATTTTCTATTGGCATTTGCATCGGTGATCTGAGAGCATTCATGTTCTAACCATACAATTTTATCTCTTCTGACTTTGATTCTGATCTCTTTCTTTAACCTTTTGTACTCTTCTTTATTGTTATTTCTGCATGCTTGGCTCTTCTCTTTAGCTAAGAGAACCACTTCATCACTTAAATATGGCTTAGGTTAGGTGGTTTGTTCTTTTTCCTGTCTAATTTAGTCTCTGCTGTTTCATTGTAGGCCTTACTCATTTCAGTCAAGAATTTGTCTGGCATGGACACATTCGCCTTCCAATCTTTCAAAAGTACAGAGAAGCGATTGTGTGTTTCTGCTTTGAATTCTGCTTGGATTTCATGTTTTTTAAATTTATCCAAGTCATATCTGATTGGTTTTTTTTACCTTTTTTTGTCTTGTAAGCTTTGGATCTAAGATAAGCTGTTACTAATAAATGGTCTGTGTCACAGTCTACACCTGGTCTTGTTTGTGCATTTGTTATTGATGTTTTCCAGGCTGTGTCAATCATGATACAATCAATCTGGTTGCGGTGTCTGTCCCCTGGTGAGATCCATGAGTAACTCTGTCTATATGGATGGTTGAAACATGTGTTGGTAATTGTGAGATTGTTAGCTTGACAGAAAGCTGCTAGCATATCTCCACGTTCGTTTCTTGTTGCCTAGCCCATAGGGTCCTATGCCACACTCCTTGTCTTCATTTTCACCTTGTTTGGCATTGAGATTGCCAATGATAATACATATTTCCCTTCTAGGTATTTTATCTTTGGCTGCCTGTAGATCATTATAAAACTTCTCTATCTCTTCTTCATCACTGTCTGAGGTAGGGGCATACACTTGAATAATATTGAACGGAATTGGTTTGGTCAGTGGTAAATGGTCTATATAAGCGAGGGGGACTGGACAACATAGCAGATATTGATTAACAGTAAATTTGTTTGCATTCCAGTTAAGGATCCTCTTTAGAGATAACAATGGGCATCATTACTTTGTAACCTCGTTATTTGACACAAAACCTTAATTCAACCAAATAAAATTGAAAATTTTTTTATCATGTATTTCAAGTTATTTTGTTACCATTTTTATGCAGGTCTTGTCTTCAAACACACTTGGCATATCAGTTCCCATACCCATTCCAATAATTTCAACAGCTTGTGCCTCTAGTCCATTTTTCTTCACAAATTCCTCACTTGCCAAAATAGCACAAGCAGAACCATCTGAAGTAGGGCTAAAGAAAAATGTGAAATCAAAGCTGTTACAAAATGCACTCTGAGTAGAAGTTATCAAGAAGCCATGTTACTCTGAATTCCCTAATAGACGTCCCCACGTCTATTTTTTCAGAGGAAATAATAGGGAATTCAGAGTACTGTACAGTCATGTTATTGTTCACAAAATTATTTCAGTAACTGAAAATGTAAGATTTTTTAAGCCTAAGATAAATTCTTTGTTGAATATCAAAAATACAATCTACTTATTTATATATTAAGATATAACCATTAATAATGACCTTTTCCTTATCAAACAGTATCAAACCATTTCAAATCGATGATGTGTCATTGAAAAACAGCGTATCATGAGAATAAGTTACATTTTATGTTTCTTTATTTTGTTTTTCTAAAGCAACATGGACATAGTAAACTTGGTCATATAATTAAATCAAATGCTCTTGGACTATATTCAACAACAAACACCTGAAGCTGCATTTCCCTGATGCAAAGAACTTTAAATTTGGTTGCAAATCTAGTATAAATATAGGTACAATTTAGTCTTTAGTTTTGAGAAAGTAGTGATTTGTTTTAGGTGAACTGTTTCAAAAAGCTGTTTGGGGTGCGATGGTTGAGTGGATTAGGTAAAGAGCCAGCTGTCCTTGAAACAAAGGCAAAATGAGGCAAATATCACAGTTCTATTTTAGGAGATATACACGATGTTTTTGTTGCTTACCAAAACACTAAAAAAATTGTGTGAGTCAGGTTGAACATTTCGTGAATTTCATGATTTGAGACCATTTTCCATAATTTATCACCTTCACCAGCAAAATGTTTAGATTGTTGCCAGTAAGTAAGAAAGGCAATTGTTGGTTTTCATTTCAGTGTCTCATTTGTAGTTCAACTCTTATGTCATATCATTGAAAGCTACAGTTTGATGATGGTTGACAAGCTGTCATACAGATCTTGTCATCTATATTTCCCTAGCAGATCTTGATTTGCAAAATTTTCCACTTTGCAAAAAACAAATGTCTGACTTACAAAAAATTCATCTATGCAAAAATACATATGGACAATACATACCAGCACTGCAATTTTGTGAGTGGTGCATAGACCATTGGTGAATTAAGGATATCTTCTAGACTGTGCTCATTCTGAAACTGGGAGTATCTGAAATACATAAGGATATCAGCTATAGATATTGGTATTCAAATACAGTGGTTTCTGTGTCTAAAAATATGTCAGGGAAAAAAAATACTACTTAAGAAATTGTAGGATTTTAAAGGGAAATGATTTAAAATAAATTCAAGTTAGAAATAGCATGTGGTTCATGCTCATGTCCTTTTACCATGCCATGGTCAGTATATAACATTAAGTATGGGTTAAACAAGGTCGTCAACATTTTTATTACAAAATCTATCAAATCTTTTTTCTTCCTCGGTTCCCTTTCCTAAGCCATTTAACTTTATGAATATTAAAGTTTATGACACAAATTGAAGGTTGTATGTGTTTAAATTGCTTTTATAAGAGACAGCAGTTCTTATGACAACCCATTGTTCACCATAGTTCATAAAAGTCAAAAACAACATCTGCTGTATATATGAGTCACAGCAGTAGCAACAACATTATCAGTGACAACAACCAAAACAATTACATTTATTTAGCATACAACTTATGTTTTACTAACTGACCCAGACAGACACCATATGTTACAACTATACAGACAGGTCATGAACTCTTATCAACAAAAACATTGATTTGTTCTATGCGTGATCATATCCCCCCCCCCCCCCCCCTAATCCCTTGTACTTCCAGATTTTCTTTATTTCACCACAATGTAAACATCTGCTTCTTCAGTAGAATACTGCTTATTAAGCAGGTCAAATCATCAGAGACTAAAATGGGTAAATTTTTTTAATATCTTAATCCACAGTTGATAAAGGAAAGGGATTCTGGACAATTATGCCCTAGTAGATTTTTCTGCTTATTGAGCAACAATAAGCAAACAGAAAGTCAGAAGTCTATACTACTTAAAGTCTTTGGTGAGACTCACAGCTGTCACAGGCCATTGTCTACTGATATTATATTGGTCTACTCCTTCTGTCTAGGAGTGAACACCTTATCAATAATGATACTCTATACTATCAGGTATCTCACAATTCACCTAACTTTAACAGCATATTACAAAATGTGGATAAATTCATGCAAATATATTCATATTTTGGTCTTCTCAATCCTTCTTCTTGATGAGTGTATAGAGCTCACACATCACAGTCACATTTTGCCACCTCAATGTCAAATAGTTGCCATAAATGTGAAGTTTATTAAGGACATGTTTGAGGAGAATCAAGAGTTTCTTCCCATAAAGTTAGTGGAGACAATAAATTATTTTCTCGCACTTATTGCACATCGTAGTTAAAGGTAATCAGGTTTGTCAATGTCGATATTCACACAATAGAGCAGATAAAAGTTATTTTTCCACGAATGTTCTCTGCGTTTTTTTTAATTATTTGCAAAGTTAGCGGGATCTATCCCCAGTAATCCCACAACAATTATTTAAACGGAAAAAATGAACTTTCAATGAATCCTTTTTTTTTAATTAATCTCAAAGAAGTAGACGAATCAATAAATCTACATAATATAATTCAAAATTCATTTATTTATTTGTGTGTGTGTATGCAATGGGATAACAGCCACCGTTTTGACTAAATCGATCTGAAACTTTCACAAAATTTAGATAGATATTACCACATGTGTGGTTAAGCTTTTGGTAAAAATCGGTCGACTGTAAAAAAGTTATTAGCTTTTTAGTTTTTTGTGCGTATTTTACAGAGAAAATATAGAACAAAGATGGCATAAATAGTGAATACTGTCTGGCTGACTTTATCTAACCTATTTATGGCAAACAAGTTAGCTATCGATGAATGAATAT
>JAUUEB010501138.1:0-10326 GCA_032362205.1 Clione limacina
TTTGTTTACATTTCTCTTAATACGGAAATATAAGTTTGTGTTCATTAGGATGCGGCTTGTTTATTATGTGCGACAGGAAGAAGGTTCAAGTGTTTCCATATTTAGTTTCATAGCATCTTTGTTCTATTTTCTCTGTAAAATGCGCACCAAAACTAAAAAGCTAATAACTTTCTTTACAGTCGACTAATGTTCACCAAACTCTCAACCACACATCTGGTAGTATCTACCAACATTCTGCTAAAGTTTCAGTGCAGTATTTGTAATACCAATACACACAGACAGCCACAAATAAGTAAACACACAAATAAATAAATGAAGAGATTTTGAATTTTATTATATAGATTTGCTACCGTAGTCCACTTGTCTTATCTCTGGATTTCGAATTATTTTACACTTTGATAAATCAATGTAACTTTACATGATGATCTCATACTTTGCTCATTTTTGTAGTGGTTTTAACGTATTAAGTGTTTTATGTGTATCCTTAAATTTGTATGTGAAATGTAAGAATGCGATTGATAAAACATCTGTACGTTCTACCCCATTGAAGTCACTTGGTCGATTGATTTTAATATTTTGTATTTTTCATTTTTGTTTATACATTGTTATCATAACTCAGTTGTATACTTATCAGTATTATGTTTGTATATGTCACGATGGTCTAACGTTCTTTGTTTGTACTTGAGCTATAATTATTTCTCTTCCGTTTCAGGACAGGACTCGTTTACCAGACATCGCTTCAAATCATAGAAACTCTTCTGACGAGTCTAACAGAGGACTCAAACGTGAGGCTACCAGACCACCTCCTGCTCACACTAACCACATCAAGAGACACTCACAAGGAAATGTTCCTACTTCAAATCACTTGGGTTCCATATCCTCATCTCCGTCTTCCCTTCAGCACATATCCTCCCTCATGTCTCCTACTTCGGGAGGTATTCCAGCCTCGACCTTAACATCTACATTGGCATCCTTCCACCAGTCTGGTTCTCCTATATTTACTTCGTCCTCTACCCCAACCTCAACACAAGTGACAGACGTACCTTCACTTATGGCAGCAATGAGGAACAACCAGCTCTGCATGCAAAACCAGTATCTAGGAGCCAATCCTTTCTTGGGACTAGCTCATCATTTCCCGCTTGGGGGTCTAGCTGCCCTTACAGCATCACACCATGCTCTGAATGGAACAACTTCTCCACAAGATACTGATAAGGTGAGTCTACTTAAGCAGTCTGCTATAAACTCGAGTATACCCTAAATGACTCTAGTTTAGATAGAGAGATCCAATAACCGGAGTTTAAAGGGACACGACCAATGCAAAGACAGAAATGTTATCTGATTACCTGATTTTCAATCAACAGACGGTTGGTTACTACCATAAACGTTGTATAATGACTCGTGTACTTCTAAAGCTTTTCATTATTGTTAAATATATTTATATATGTAGACGTAGTAGATGAAATCTCTATGACACAATGCTGTATTGATTTGTTTTCTATTGTTGGCACGACAGGAATCCTACATCCAGGAGCTTTTAGCTCGTCAAATGGTCAGTGTTGGGGGCCCAGTGTTCCCTGGATTACCTCCACATTTCCCCATGTACGCCACCACACCGGCACCATCCATTCCCCCTCTGAGTGGTAACAAGGAGTCTGCTACGGCCCAACAACCTAATTCTGATGACACCCAAAGTGCATATCTACAAAGTGAGTTTCTTTACATTCATACAACTTCTATAACATTGATGTTTTGCAGATTGTGTGCACTGATATTTTTTGAATCTTCAACAATTTTATAAGAACTCAAACAGCTTTGAAATACAATGATTATTTTTTTTAATTTAATTTTGTAAGACGATTTAGAGCATATATATTGTTATTATAAGCTACTCACAAACAAGTGACTTGAAGCAACCACCAATTACACATAGCTTTTCTAAATATACATAATAAGATTCAAAGTCTGTGCTTTCATTAGTGTATGCAATGGGATTACAGCCACAGACTCAATCAACCTGAAACTTTGGCAAAATGTTGGTGCATATTACCAGATGTGTAGTTAAGCTTTTGGTTTACTTCTGTTGACTCTAAAAAAGGTATTAGCTTTTTAGTTTTACTTTGTTTCGTCTGTAAAATACGCACCATGATCATGACAAAATATGAATTTATTTGTGTGTATGCAATGGTATTACAGCCACAGTTTTGACTCAATCGACTTGAAACTTTAGCAAAATGTTGGTAGATATTACGAAATGTTTGGTAAACATCGATCGACTGCAAAAAAAGTTTTTAATTTTTTAGTTGTCCTATGTTTTATCTGTAGAATAATCGCCATGAATCATGAACAAAGATAACCCATCTTCCGGAAATGCTAATTTGGACTTTCAGTGAATGAAAAGTTCTATTTCCGTCTTGAATGTAAACAAAAGATGATAAAAAGTTTGTAAAACAGGTTGATTTACAACATTTTTTTTTAAAGCGAGATGGGGTAATTTTTGCGCATATTGGGGTGGGGGAGGTCTACATTGTGGTAAACAAGTAAGCATGGTCGTGTTTACTTTCTTTGTGTATCTTTCCCAGGTAAAACCGGGTACTAAGCCACTAGTAGCGCTTTATTTGCATGTTCAATTATGAGCAATTATTAGTTTTATATTCAATATGACCTTCCGATGACAACAAAACTTACGGAAGTAAATACACAACGAAGGAAATTATAACATTTTTTTTTACATTTGAATGACTATGTTATGGAACTAAATTGATTACATTTTTTCCTTAGGCAAAATGTTTGGAGCAAAGATCATCCGCGCTCAAAAAGAAAAATCTGACCCAGCACGACCACATATCAAACGTCCAATGAACGCCTTCATGGTCTGGGCCAGGGAAGAACGTCGTAAAATCTTAAAGACTTGTCCTGATATGCACAACTCAAATATCAGCAAGATTCTAGGTATGTATACTTAGGACTTTTTTTCATTTGCTGAATTTTTGTCTTCCCTTTTTCAAAAAGATAGATAAGTGGTCCTTTGAGTGCTATTTCAGTACACACTGCGCCAATGCCCTTTACCGGAAGTTCATGTGCAAAAACAAAAGATAATCGCAGATGCGCACACATGCCTATTGGAATGAAGGATGTAATTATTGTTTTTGCTTGGACTTCGGGGTTTACTGAGAGAGGTAGCTATGTGTATTTTAGCATGAGTACATGTATTCTCTAAGGTCTCTTTTCTTAAGCTAAAGATAACACAATTCCCAGGAATGCAAAGCTAGTTGTACCGTTAGTGTTTCATTAATGTCTTCGATGTTATTACTCCTATATCCGGGGTTACACAGTGTCGTTTCTTGTCTATTCAGGTGCCAAATGGAAGAGCATGTCCAATGCTGAGAAACAGCCACATTATGAGGAACAGTCTCGTCTCAGCAAATTACACATGGAGAAACACCCGGAATACAGATACAGGTAATGGAGGATTTCTGTTTGACCTTCTGTCCCTCGTATTTAATTTTTTAGCCTTTTTGTCGAATCTTCTTAATTAATTAGTTTTAATTTATTTCCATGAAGGGGTTTTATGTCCCATAGGGTCACTTTTTGTACAATGATTTTAAGGTCATTGCGTGTCGCCGCAAGACAGCGCCAAGTGGGAAATAGGGTGACAATCCTTATCCAAGGTATTACCTAAAATGTCAAGTGATGACGCAAGGGCTCGAACCCACTACCTTTCAGGTGAGAGGCAAGTACGCTCACCACTAGACCATCTTGGTGGATAGAAAAGCGTTATCTAAGCTATACTTATAATATGAACTTCATTTCTTCCTTTAAAAGAATTACAAACAATCAATCACAAAATACCAACTTAGGTCGGGTCTAAATAATCACATTTACAATCCCTTCCCTCCACGATCAGGCCACGCCCAAGAAAAAATGGAAAGCTGAAAAAGATGACGTCTGACTCCAATAATGGAAGTGTGAGTTCGGAAACCTTGTCGTTGACCAGGAAGCTTAGCCCCACACTAAAACAACATCTTCAGCCACATCATCATCTCCATCAAATCTCTCATCCACAAGCACAACTTCCACCACAAATTGTTGCCATGCAGTCGATCTATCCAAACTTCACCCATGATTTCAGTTTAACAAGTGAAAGGTATAGAGTTTTAATCTGACCTTCCGTGCTCCGCATTTCTAAAGAACCCGTACTAATTGTCATGCCATGTGTCTTGTGTAACACATTTACATACCTTCTCCTCTGCCACTGATAAAGTTCATCTTATGTCACAAAATTCAATTATAAATTCCAACTGTGTCGGACTCATTGGTTTCTTAATTTTCAACAAGTTTTGCTAATTTTGAGAAAAACAACTTTGATAGTCACAGTTGAAATATTCACAACTTTTTCTATAATTTGTTTCCAATTTATAATTCAGCATCTTTAAAATAATGTTGAATTATGTGCTTTTCTCTTATACTCAGTGATGCATAACTGTCTATATCTTATACAAATGAAGCATCAATATACTATAATTAGCATCTATGAAGTCAAAAGATGCTGGTCATAGGTTGCATTTGTTATATCTGCTTATGGTTTGCTTTACCGTCTTATAAATTGTGTGGAATGTTAAAACATATTAAAATATTTCGTTTCTCCGTTTCAAGTTCAATTTAAAAAAATCATTACAAAGTTCTTCTCCTTTTAATCATTTCAATTTATTGTATTTTTTATCCTAACTTGCTTCGGTCGAATACAATTTGTTCCTATTAATGGCATGTGTTTTATACAACATAAATTAATTCCCCTGTGATCACCTCTATGTGTTAACTGTGTTGTTTGGGTATGTCACGTGTCACACATGACACACAAATTATCGGCACATTTTGACAGTTTTAGAGAGATCTTTAATGTTGATTACTTATAGAATTAGAAAATCATCTCCCCTTATACATTCCCTGGTTGTCGTTAATTGTAAATGATAACAACTCAAAGTATACCTTATCCCAACCTTACCCAACTCACTACTCAAATTATACATTATCCCAACCTTACCCAACTCACTACTCAAATTATACCTTATCCCAACCTTACCCAACTCAATACTCAAATTATACCTTATCCCAACTTTACTCCACCCATAACTTACATCCTACAATTGTAGGGATAAGACTTAATTTTAGTATTTTTATTTGTTATTAAATATATACTTATTTATATTTACCTCATACATTAAACGTCAATGATTGCAACTAAATGATAGATATCTGTATTTTATGTTGTTTTCAAATATATTAGAGAAATTATTGTCATTATTAATTTGTGTATTTCCGTTGTATTTCCTCAGACCACGACCAAAACGAACTTGTATCGTGGACGGGAAGAAACTTCGTATCTCTGAGTACAAGTCGTTAATGAAGAACAGACGACAAGACATACGACGTGTCTGGGATTATGGAGAAGGGGGAGACAACGCTGGTAAGATTCAACATGTGTTTATTCCGACTTTGGTTTTTTCTTCCATAATGAAAGTATGTTAATGTCGTCCATGTATATATTACTGTACATATTTGAAAACGTTTTTTTAACTCCACATATCAAAACAACTTTAATGTTCTTTCACTAAACTTCCTCTTCTTTTTCAGAAATATAAAACATGTTGTAGTGTTAGCGCTTGCAGGCAACCGCCTCTTTTCAAGTGGATAACTGGTTGCCGTTGGGCTGCTGGCGGCTAGTCGGCAGTGAGCGATACTCCTAACAATACATTATGTTCAAACTCTTGTTTATTGTTGATGAGTCACTGGCCGGATTTGAACCCGGAGTCTATCGCCCGTAGGCAACCCTTATGTTTTAGTCTCATTGATTATGTATACCATTCAAATGTATTGCATTCATTAACCACTAGAACATGAGTTACACTTACCCTGTTCAAGGATTGATTCAAGAGATTCACTTAATACGTAGTTAAATCCACTCCCCGCAGTTAAAACTTAAATTTACACGATCAATGTAAAACGCAGGTTTGAATTTTTGACATTGAACTGTTTACAAACTTTTTTTTAAGTTGTTGCTCCAAAATCATGATACTATTTTTTTCGCATACATTTAGTCAAACAAAAGACAAATGTTTGCTTGTTTGTTTTTACATGTTTTATGTCGTAAGCGCATGTCGCATGTATTGAACAAAATGAAGAGTACATGCTTTATTTGTTCTTCTTTTTGTCACTCAGATGAAGACAACGATGACAATTCTGACCCCAACTACGACTCTCACTTCTTGAATGAATCAGGCTCTCCTTCACACAGTGCTAGAGATGGTGTTGCAAGTTCAACCCCACCTCGTGATGGACCAAGTCCCTCTCACTCCCGCCGATTGATTTCCCCAGTAAACGGTAATAGTGTCGACCTTGAACTAGACGAAATAAGCAGCGTCGACCCAAAGACCAGCATAAACAGCAACAACAACAAAAACTACAACAAGAACAATAACAACACAAATAATCCAAACTTCTTATACGAAGACAGCAAACTGTATGGAGCCAGGGTTCCCTTCCACTCCAAACTGTCTCTGCCTCACAACCAAGCTTTAGGTCTAAGATTAGACATGCCGTTTGTTGCACCCCCATCGTCTCCACCTTTCTCAGCCCCTTCCTCATCTGAGGTTGTATTTCCAAAACTTGTCTCTGCACACTATGACTTGGCTCATATTTCTGCACAAGAAGCTATAGAACGTAAACACGCATTTGATTCAGCGCATTCCGGAAGTCATGGTGAGGATTCCTACGTCAAGTCTGTTTTTCCTATGATGACTTCAATGTCAGAAAATGTAGCGAAAGCATAGCCTTGTATGAGAAATTATAGCCCGCTCTTAGGTCCTGAACAAAGTAATTCATCGACCACAACACAAGTATTCCTGCTATTTAACTGTTCAATAGATGTGTGTAAATTACTGGTTCATGAAATTCGTGAGACTGATGTGCAACATTCTCCATTAATCATTTTGTCCGTTTTGAAAACCTTTTGCCTGTTATGTTACCTTCATTTGAATATTAAAGATAGTATTTTGTCTTCATACATAGACACTGACGTGTAATGTTCTTTTGGTACACAATATAATTTGCATGTTGACAAAGTATGCGATGATGTTCTATGTGCATTCAGCTTCATGCATCTTTACGCCAAGCACATCATCACATGTTTGTCATAATCTCTTGTTACATTTCATGATTGTCTCACATTTCCATGGATCTCTATCCTTAATCAAATGAAATACTATTATTATTAAATTGAAATTTATTTAAAATATTAACAACGAACTGGTGCCCAATGAATTACACGAGTTTAATATTATGTGCATGAACAAATTGATACTTTTTTAGGTTTAAATTGTTAACAATTTGAATGGTTATTCCCTTTGACGTTGAAAACTTAGAATTTATAATTGATCATCAAATACTTAAATACCTTATGTTGACATCCAAGTTGATCGTTCAAAGACTTTAATTGAGATTCTATTTTATTGTTTGATGGTGAAATGATGGATTGAGTTTGTGTTTAGTAACATTTTAGTTCTGATAAGGTAAAACATTTTTGAGCATCAAAATAGATTTTGATTATATAAGATATTGGTTTTACATTTGCCTTTCCATGACAAAAAGCAATAATTCATGACATATGCACACAGTTTTTACATATGCAATAATTTCTTTTGTTATGTTATCAATGCATTTTTGTTAATAATGTTTTAATTGTAGCTCTAATTACGGACTTCTGATCTCATGACGATAGATTCACATTGTAGCTATGTAGTAAGCAAAATATTGTGTTAATATTAACCTAGTTAGCTTATACGTTGTCAATCGGTCAATATATTTATATATTATAGCCATGTGACGAGTTTGCTAACTTCGTCTGAAGAGAGCTTTGCCATGACATAAACATGTATACTCTAGATTGATCGATCACATGTTGTTAATTGGTTGGTTGTATTCTTAATGAGGTATGCGCAAGAATGCTACACAATCATTTGGTCATCGTTTATAAAAGAAGCTTTTTAAGAAAAAACCAATGAAAAATAATCAATGTTATTATTGTTTCGACGATAAAAAGAATATTTTTTTGTCAACCGCGACCAAATTTAAACTCTGTTGAGGAGCATGTGACTAATTGCTCATACCTCATTGATGATAAATGTCAGTCTGTTTATGTATATTTTATCCGTAATGTAGATGTGTATTTTGTCGAGACTGTTAGTTTTAAACGCATTTTATCTCAAGCAATAAATGTTTAATGAATCGAACAAATTATACATATGCCAGTGATAAGTGATACAACAAGAGTTAATATACATTACTATATATATATTTATGATTCAATTGTACAATTTGTGATTTTGTTCAATAATTATGTATATATCGGCCTCAATATATGTTTCACGAAAGTGCTTTGTAAAACACTTCAAATGTAATACAGTAAAAGTCTATCGTTATACAGTTATTATTGTCAGTTGTTTTGTCTTGTCGATATTTTACGAATACATGAAAAAAGTATTTTATTGATCACTGAAACAAAGTATACAAGAAAGCATATTTGACAAATGTTAACCAACTTTGACATTGAATATGCAATTCAATTCAAGTTTATGCCCAGGTTGTTAAATAAACTATATGGTAAAGGAATATTGAAAGTGCACAAAATATTTTGCGTTAAAAGAAAGCAATATACAGGATGACTTAAGCCTAATTACATTGAATTGCAAAAGCACAACATTACTAAGAGTGAGAAAGATGTTGAATCGTGTAGAGACAACTTCAAGATATGATATCAAAATGTGAGGGGAGGGGTGGTTCCACTTCAATACTTGAAATTTGTCAAATTATATGTTTTCCAAAAGGTTACTTATTGAGCGTTTTACTTTGAACCCAGATAGTAGTTTATTTATTTACTTATCCTTGACGTATTTAAACTGACTAACTGTTTTGAATTGTTTTGGTGCTCTATAAATACAAGCCATGCAACACATTATTATTCAGAGAGAACAACTTTACACACCAGGACTTGAGTATATGTACTGTAAGATATCATCTATATGCCACACTTTCATGCCATATTGTAACTAGGTGCTAGACTATTGATATTTATTGACTGTGTGATTGTGTTCATGAATAATTGAACAACAGTGTTCAGACCTTTATTTTTAATGCTTATCGAATATGTTCTTTTGTGTTTTCTCTGAGGTTTTATGTAAGTATGTCACTTAATGCATTATATTTTTTTCATTTATTATGTCATATTAGATGTGTTAATTGAGCAAAATATTATATGTTATATCTGTGATGAGATTATTAAGTAATAAAAAGATCAGTGGATGCTTATATTTCAATGGAAACTGTCTTATATTATTTCATTTGTTATTTGAAGATTGTTGTTCAGAAACTGTCAGCACTTATAAAATCAAACTTTATTTCCAGAAACTATGTCGATAATCAAGCGATTCATTGTTCCAAATGGCGATAAGTAATAACGTATATTTTTATTTGTAGAAGAATGTAATTATATTTAACGGAAAGTAATTCAAAACTAAAACCCTAAATAGTCATACATCTTAACATCCTACCTGAAACAAATCGCGAATAAGATACATTACCCAAACCCATATCACTGACTAAAAGATAACGTCTATGATTTTATGACTTTCCTATTGATGAACCTATGGTAATGGAGACAACCAAATGTTAATGTCCTTTACTTATTCACTTATCCGATGGCTTCAATAACTAGAAACATGAGTACTTAGATAGAATACAAACTCGACACCATGTAAAACAAAACATTTCCTTAGAGTACCATGTCAGTATTGATTGCTTAAGTATAACTATATCAAAATACGTATAGAAAAACATTGAGAAAATGTAATTCCTGCTTGGATTGCAATCATACGCTTTAAACGATTCATTAAAGAATGTGCAAGATTGTGTGCTGCGTAAATGAACAGAGTACAAGAGTTTGAAAAATATCTGATATCAGAAATTACTGATAGGTTGCTTGTGCTATCCCCCAGGGTACATGTGGTAGATCAATATACTAAATTCTGTTGAACACCTCTTCATCATAATTACCACAATCGTATGCACAGTGTAAGAAATCTAGTACTAGACTCCCATCGTGCTCTCTCTTGTGTGCCACAGCTATGACGTGTCGAATTTATATAGATAGTTTTTCTTCAACGTCACATTGCCTTTATAAGGTTAGAAACAACCTTTCTATCAATATGTTTGAAAAATATCTCGGCACACCCGGGACTCGAACCCGCGCACCCACCTGCGCCAAACAGAACTTGA
>JAUUEB010501149.1:0-10326 GCA_032362205.1 Clione limacina
TTTAAAAATGTTTAAAATATCTTGTTTGTTACAGTAGAACTTCATACTGCATTCGTGTTGTTTAGGGACTAACGTTGTTTTCAAGATTTTGGTATGTGTTTTCTGGCGATCTCTGTAAACGCTGTAAACACACATATATAGCTTGTGAGTGTCGTTGTGGTTGAGATGCTTAATTGTCTGCACCAATCCTCAAAAATAAGTTTGCTAATTATTGTTGTTGGCTATTCTACGTATTTTGAACCATGCTGACATAAAAACGTTGAATAAAACGTTGATTTTTAAACATATAGCTTGCTTGACGCATATTTTTCTATTGCTGTATACAGTTTTCAGAATGTCCTATTGATATTTTTATCCAGGACAAAATGACCTATAGTTTTTTTGGTCCGGGACATTTTGTCCCATTGTCAAAAAATTCAGGCACAGCACTGGTGATATACACTTCCCTCTTTATCAAGCTGTTAACGAAACTTTACTGTGTAACCCATATCTACATACCAATCAGCTAATGGTTACTGTTCCGCTCTATAGCCGGAAATCAGAAGTAAATCCAGCTGTATGGAACACAAATGGTCCCTAAAGTCTGCCCCTAACACAATCACTGCTCTATACTTTGGTCACAACCCATCAACGCACCGGTTGACCCCTGGACCGAAACGAATAAATGTCCTATTATTCATGCCATCTTTTGTGTTTTGTTCCGCTACATTATGGTTCTAGTTTTAAACATCTATTTTAAAAACATTTACGGTGGCGCAGAAGATATAATAGTCTGATAATGTTTCCCTACACAATAACGCAATTAATGTTAGATATAATCTCAATTCAAAATTGTTATTTTTCATAATGGTAATAGCGTATACTCCAATGTTGTCGTTTAGCGATGGTTTCTGAAATACAGTTGGCGCTCGTTTGTTGTTTGATCAAATGTATGTGTATGTCGTATGTCGTATGTCTCTGATAGGATTGTGCGTGTAGATAGTTGCGTAGTTCTTTTAAACGACATTGCTATTCTATGCTTGTTCAACTCCATGATACAAATCTAAATCATTGATTACATTGGCTTACGATTATTCTTACAACAATATGTTTCTTTACAAAGACGTTTGTTCAGTTCGCTCATTTTCTTTATTTTATACGAACATAATTTCTTAGACTCTCTATTTTTTCTCTATTTCACATATTTTTCATTAAGATTTGAGTTCTGTATACTTACTTTTCTATTTACTGCATTTTCCCATTTCTTGACATATAAATGTGACATGTGTTCAGTTAACTCTTTTGTCTCTTATCCAAATCCTTTTCCTTGACATAGTGACGTCACTCCGTCAACTCACACTATTACTCTTCTGTATTTACATAGACAGGCATGTCTTCGGTTACATACATTTAATTATGCTACGTACATTATTCTAACTATAGTTGCATCGTACATCGTCAGGAGATCAGGGCGTGGCTAGGGTAAGGAAGGATCACTTTGATACTACGTGTAACCATAATCTTATTGAAAATTATTTCATTTTCATTAACAAAAATGAATTTAACGAAGTGTGAACATTATATGTATAGGGGTACTAAATCCCTTACATCCCAATGTTTACAAGTATAGCCTGTCAGTCTGTCGTGTATAATCATACATACATTTGTATATGGAACAAATTTCGCCCTGCCTTTGCACTCGCTGACCTCTCGTGAGTGGTGTTGAAAGTATTAGAAATAGTAAAAACTAAAGAATTTCTCTGTAAAGTTCCTTCACCAAAATGTGATTGCAATAACAGCAAGGGCAGAACATGTAAATATCAATGTTGCCCTCACAAAGTCCTCTTACATTCCTTTAATCTTTATATCATGCGATATTCTCCTGATGTTAATAGATTATCTTTTTGCGATTTACAGATTGGTTTTTTGGTATTTGATAATGGGATTTTTGTGTGTTTTGTATATCATATTCTTATGAGGTATCTAGCACAACATTGCCGAGTATGTGTTAAAATGAATAATTGAAAGAAAACACTTCAAAACGCATAAACCGCTTATGTTAGCTCAAGAATTACGTGAAATATCACATTTCTTTGATCAAGCATTTTTGCACGGAGATATATATGCAAGGAGATTAACGCACAAACACAGGCACATACCGTGTGCTTCATTGAGTACGTACTCCGTTAGCATTGAGCGGAATGTCTATTGTACCAGCTGTTCACTAAAGAGTGTCGATAAACAAATGTTCATAACTTTGCCGATTTTGCACCTATGAGCACCATGGTTGACAGGAAGTAAGATCATTAAAAACGAAATTGCGTAACATAAACAGAAACGCCAACCAAATAACATAATTTGTATTCGACTCTGATAGATCAGTTTTCATTCAAACAGTGGATTTTCATTTTTTTAGTGTGTTGCTTTATAGCTATTAAGAAAAAAATTGAGTTAAAATCGAGGTCTACTGTACTCAGGCACACCTAGGCATTACGATTTTAACATTATTTTCGGAAATTTGAATTACACTGAAATAATCAATAATTACCGATGTAATTGATATATACATTATTAAAATTTCATGATAAATAAATTAAGATATTTAAATCAAATAATCCATATATACGTATTACTGCCTATTAGGCGTCAACAGTATGGCTATAGACAGGGTAGTTTATGTTGCACTAGCCGGGATTTGAACCTGGGACCTCACCGTTTTGACACCTTGTCCCAATCCAACACCACATACCATAACACTATACACTCTCCCGATCTCTTGTATCTGATTTCAATCTATAAACTCTAGCTCTATTTCTTAAACGTGTCAAGTGATGATATCACATGTTTTCTATTTTTACTCGGAAGTCGAGATCTAATGTAAAGACAGTAATATTCACTCACTTCTAAAAGACTGCTGTAGTCACACAAAGTGCATTCATTGCATAGGGGCTAATATTAATTACTCTTCGTGCATACCTGTGAAGCTCCGTCTATAATCGGACGTTAAAGCCTTATCGTGCTTGAGTATGTTATACTTTAAACCAGATTTTTAAGTTGGTACAGTGTGAAACCGTTGCTAAAGTAAAGAGTTTTAGAAGAATTCAACCAGGATTCCGACCTCCCATATCAGATCCAGCCTCCTTCCCATTGGTCCATCAAGGCGTCTTCTACTCATCTGACTTTTCTTTCAAAAACGACACAAATATAATTAAAGACTTGCGATGATATCAAACATGATGGCCGCCAGGCTCGTCACATATTTTTATCTTAATAACAAGATACATTACGTGTGCGGTGAAATAGAATAAATTGGACAATCATCTCGTATATTACATTAAAGGTATACAAGAAAATCAACAGTCCGTAAACCTTCAGCTTGCTTCACGGAACACGACAGCGAACCATTGAATACTTGTTCAGTGTATTCAAACTTGAAACATATTATTATCCACTTGCTTTTTAGACCTGTAATATATCTCTATAATTCTACGTAAACATTTCTTTCTATTGCAAATGCATCGTATTTATTAAGTTGTATTGTTTTGAATTATAATGCGATAAGGTCAAAGGTGGTGCTATCTTATTTCTATGCACGGGTTGCAAGTTCAGTTAGAGATAGCTTTGGTGCACAAATTCCGTAAATTGTATTTAAGTTGATGTATTAATGAAGCTAGGTGAGGGTTGTTTTAATTGTTATTTGTGTGTTGTTTTTGCTGCCTTTGTACCGTTTCGGTTCCAACTCGCTAAAAACAAATATTGTTCATTTGATTGGACTTATGTTCAAGAACATAATATAATTTGGGGAATAAGAAGGGGAAAGAAGGTGTTAGGTTTACTTTGTTTGATTAGTTGTTAACGGACAACATGTTTAACTGATGAAACAGACGCCTGCATTCTTCAGAATAACATCAGGTTACTGCTTCTTTATAAAGTTAAAACGACATCTGAAAGTTCATTTTAAAAGTTTGTAAACTGAAACGATAACTCACCTGCCAAGTTGGGCATCTGGGTCATGTTATAGCGCATGTCTTTACACATTGTAATAGTTATTGGTTCACATCTTGGGTAACGCCCATCCAGTCTGAGGGCTGATGTGCTATCCACTGCACCAAAGCCAAACAATGTTACTGCTAGCACAATTTGTAACACACTATACATTGTTGCTCTTTTTTATTTTCAATGTATAATGTCTGACAGCGGCTAATTTTCCATCTGTGGATAAGAGAGTTAAGATATTAAAGTCTGTGTAAGCCTCTATGTAAAGATGGATATTGCTTATATTTACATACTAGCTGAACCCTCTATTTTCATTTTTTTTAATTAGACCTGGTCATATTTAATCGATTTGCAGGGCCGATAATCCAGATGTCTGGAGATTGCTGGACTCTCACACCTTTGACATAGAAGTAACCAAGTGAATGACAATACCTTGCCTACTTATTAGTATATACTACATTAAAAGCGTTTAAAAGATATTTGTTGATAACTTTAATGGCAGGCTGTATACGCTTCTATTGAAATAAACATATTGAGTGCTCTGTATCTCTTATAGTTGAAAATATGACCTTCTTTTCGATAAACTACATAATATAATTCAAAATCTGTGTGTTATTTATTTGTTCACGCCGTGTGAAGTTAGAAGTATTGGTTGTTGGTTCTCTGAGCCCGTGTATTTATCCATGCTTTATGCATTCACTCAGTTGGTTATAAATACTCTATCGTATAGGATAGAGTGCGCATTTCTTATTCAGCTGGCCGTTTATATAGGGTGTGGTTGTGATCCCCCTTTGCTACTTGCTCCATGAAATCGTTTTGGTTTACATGTGGAGGTTTGTTTGTTACTCTGGGTCGAGGTTTCTCCCTGTAGAGTTAGCGCCATTCTCTGTGTTGAGAGAATTATTATACCCTGTTTAGGGTTCACTTGTGTTTTGTGGCGGCCAGCTTAAAGCTCCCCTGTGAGCAGTTTGGGTATTGACCCAAGTTATGTGCTTGTGTGATATGTTCATATATTCTATATGAGGTGACTATGTTTATGTTAATTGTTGATATGCCATTGTAGTTGTTTTAAATCATTAAAACGTTATCTTGTCCTGGTAATCCTTGTGTTTCCATTACTTATTTCATTAGTTAGTTATATTTCCAATTACTCACATTTAAAGGGATCTACCTCTAGCTCTTTACCGTAATAGTATGCAATGGGATTACAGCCACAGTTTTTACTCAATCGACCTGAAACTTTAACAAAATGTTAGTAAATATTACCGGATGTGTTGTTTAGCTTTTTTATAAGAAAAGTTATTAGCTTTTTAGTTTTTGGTGCGTATTTTACTGAGGTAATATAGAACAAAGATGCCATGAAAATAGATATGGACATACTTGCACCTTCTTCCTGTCGCACATAATATACGCGTCTCAGCCTAATGAACACACATATCTATTTCAGTATTAAGAGAAATGTAAACAAAAGCTGAAACTCAAAGTGAATACAGGGTGTTTCAAAATATGATTTTAAAAAGGGTGGTGTTGGCATATTTGCGCATAGTGGACCTTTTAAGGAAGGTTTAGACCTGGCCATTCCTCCATGTTGCAGGGCCGAAAATTCAAATGTCCTCTTGCGGGATGGCTGGACATTCGCACAACCTGGACACAGCGGCAACCTAGCATATTGTCAATGCTTTGCTTACTCTTTAGTTTATACCAGATTAATTGTTTACATTAGAACAAATTTCAAATAACCTACCTGCAGCTTTCAATGCGACGTCATTTACACCACAAGGTCACCAACAGCATCTCAACAAAACAGTCTTTACGGTCAGAGGAACATCAGGTCATAAAACCCCAGTGATTGTACATTAATAGTTCAATCAGTCAACCTGATTGTTTAACCACTTGCTGTGTTAAACGAGTGTGACGGATTAATGACGTAATCACGTTACAACTCAGCTTGTAGGTCATAAAACAGCCAAACTCCTGAACATGCCTTATTGAAGTATTGATCACTTTCAGCAGGAGCACACCTTGGGTTTCGTCCACATTAGAAAATTGGCAGATTTCCTTCTGAGTTGTGAGTTTTGCACTACAGCGTTGTTTGCAAAGGGCTATAATTTCTCCGGGTCAAAGGGCGATTAATCACGTAGGAGTCTCTTCACACATTGTACTTGTTTTTCATCTAATAGTTTAAATTGTATTCATTTTATTATCTTTGTGTAAACTTTGCTCATTGATTTAAAATTATCCGCGTGTAAAACCGAATGAATTATGTGTGTTTCTTTGTAATATCAAATGAGCCAGCTCAAAGTCGATGTCTCAGATGTGTTTTACAGTCGTATACTCTAATATCTTGACTTTTTTCTCGGGTATTGCACGTTTCAAGTCAAAAGTCTAGCTCACATTCTGTTACTGCACGTTTGAATTTGGAGCATATGAAATTCCACATTTGATAATCCCATATTACGTCAGAAAGATAAAGCGGGTGAAATTGTGATCGTATCACTGGCTACCGAGAGTTAATCAGAACACAGCTCACAGCATCAAGGGATAATTACCAGCACATGCACGTGTTTATTATATCCAATTTTATCAGAATGAGGTCTTTTGTGCTTTGATAACTGACTGTCAATTTTCTATGACACTTTTTCAGTCCCAATTGTCGCCCTTGCCAAATGTAATGACGTCATAATACTCGTGTCAGGTTGTGGTCCTGCACACTTTAATCATAAATCCTTGGCAGATTAAGCGCTGTACTGTGGCTATGGTATTGTCCGTTTAATCATCTTTGAATGTTCAGCACTCTAGTGACCCCGCTCAGCCATTCATCTGGAACAGAAAGCAGAAAATACATGAAAGAAATTATAGGAAATTTCCGGTATTGTTTTGTGGAAAGAGTGGATGGAGGAAATGAAACACATGTGCAAAGTACAATGTAAGAGCTTGATAGAAAAGACAGAAACAAAATCAAATTAACGAGGGGGAAACAATAATAACATCATAAATAACAGAATAACAACAACAGAAAAACCGTCAACAACAGGTAATGATATTGTTTGGTTCTTATTTACATCATAAATTAGCTAAATCAAAATCGCACATATTACTTGTTTTACTTTTATATACTTTTATGTTCTGAGCCTTTTCTTAGTGACTAAACTTAAATGTCACGAATTCTACTTTGAGGACTCTTTCACACAGAAATAAAATGCTCGCGAACTGTCTTAAATCTTCGAGGAGTTTTTGGAAAGCGCTCCAGCGATAAGCACGCATTCAAACGTACTCTTGTACTAATTTTAAAGTATGTCTAAATGTCTAACTAACACTTCTAGGAAATCTGCAATTTTCGTAAGTGCTGTGTATAATTATAATTATAAAACCATATATAGATAGAAATCCAAGTATTGAAAAAATGTCCTCATATTGACCTTCTCCGTTAAAAATGCACGCAAATGTGTCCTTACATCGCTGCACACACACGATATGAGCGCCCCGGCGCCGGAGAAAAATTTTCTTTCTAGAGGGTTGTTACGGAGACCACAGCGATTCATTTTTTTCATGGAATAGGAGCCGCATGACTAATGATGCGGCTCCGGCATCAGCTCTTGTAAAAAAGTCGGCTCCGGCTCCGACCTATTTATGAAAATAAACTATTTATAGGAATTTGATCTAAATTACCCGAAAACATTATTTTCCAATCATCATTCCGGCTCCATGGCTCCGGTTACGGCTCTTATTCCCTGCTATTTTGGAATACATTCCTTTTTAATGACACCTAATCATTTTTTTTCATTTCAAGCAGTAATTATAAATTGTTTACGGAGACCATGCCAATATGTATTTTGTTTCCTTCTTTTTGGTAAAAGCGCTAAAATCATTATATAAACTCTTACCCAGACAAGGCCGGGTACTTCACTTGTAAAGATTAAACACATTTTTGTAGTTGTCTGCTTGCAAAAGTTAAATCGGGAAAAAATGTCAATTTACAGAATGATGCTTTAGTTTTGTCTGTATTACTCCATGAAAGAAAATATTATGGCAACCATTTGAGTGGAGTATGAACTTTCCAATAATGAATCATCAAAGAGAATAAAGTACGTTCCCGCTGTTACATGAACAAATGAGCAACAAGAATTCAAATTATCGTCTCTTTATATTCAGCAAAAAACGAATATTCCGTGGAAAATAGAATCTGAGATAAGATCAAAGCGGTCATTAAACGCTCCGCTGACAAAAACAAACAGGTAAAATGGCACTTTTTGGTTTGGTTTTGCCCTTTTTTGCCTAATTTGTTTATGTTTTCTGTTACCGCAACTCAGTTCCTTTATTTGATGGGAAGAAAGAAATGTGTCTCTTCTGAATAATTATTGATTAAATTATTTTAGAGTATTTTTGGTGATGGTAATGGTTGATTTTTATGATGTTTTCTTGGCTTTGTTTGTGTTGCTATTGCTGTTTGTTATCTTATTAACGTAACTTATGAAATAGATACCTTAGTTAATGATAAGAGTAATCATCTGAAATGATAATAAATCACTTATGTTCTAAAAACGCATTAATATTACGTGTTATCAATAAAGATATTTTTAAAGCTTAAAATAACTATATTTCAATTTTGTTTAAACGGCTTTTTTGCTTTAAAAAAGAATGCTCTGTTTACCTCTATTATACGACTTGGTTAAACCAATCAATATTTAGGTGACTGCTTTGCTAGATAAAGTTATCGTGGTTGTTTGTGAAATCTCAAAACTCAATTAACCATGTATCACATGAAAATCACATTAATCTCAGTACATTTGATTGTTGATAATCATGCTGCATATGATAAACACGTGATTTGTTTAATGTATGAAACAAACATTTTCAATCTCCCTGTTTTAATGAATTAAATAAAATATATAACTTGGTACACAGGATGTAGGAATGAGTGTTTAAC
Source organism: Clione limacina (assembly GCA_032362205.1). Taxonomy (NCBI): domain Eukaryota; kingdom Metazoa; phylum Mollusca; class Gastropoda; order Pteropoda; family Clionidae; genus Clione; species Clione limacina. The sequence continues at coordinate 8,903 of JAUUEB010501149.1, forward strand.
TGCGTCTGTGTGAATGTCGAACTCAGTTTGCGTATGCTTGATCAATACAATTAGCTATAACATTGACAACCTATTTTTAATTTTTCATATATTTATTAGTGGCTTAGTACCCGGTTTTACCCGGGTAGGATACACAAAGAAAGAAAACACTGACACCCTGACCTTTCTACCACCATGTAGACATTACTCTCTCTCCCCCGCTACGCGCAAATATGCCCCCAACCCGCTTTAAAAAATCAAGGTTTTTAAGTAGTAGGTACTCGTCTGTCTCGAAAGACAATGGTTTAGCTATGAAGATTTCGTTTCAGTTTAGGTCGACTTGGTCAAGTTATAACTACATTATTCTTGTTTTAGACTGCTATACACGATTTTTGTATTATTTGGTGCTTCACTTTTTCTGTAATAGGGGCTCTATCCGACTACAGAGATAGTCCAGATAATTTTACGTCTTTTCTTTTCATGAAAAACGCAAAACCTTCAAAAGTCAGTATAATACCGTTATCATTATATTAATGAAAGACTAATAATATAAGTCTGTGGAGTATAAACACGCGTGTTAGTGGTTTATTCTCAAGAGGGCGAGTGGAATTTTTGTTTAAGAAATATATCTCCAAATGTATAAAAATAACCCTGAATCTTACCTTTGATATTTTTAAGGTAGGAAACAGCGAACATTTCACGAATAAGATTGAGATAAGTGAAACTTTGAAGAAATGTCTCCTGTGAAATCCGTGCCAAGACTAGTCAACCTGGTGTCGGTATACTGCGACTAAGCACCTTGCTAGCTATGGGCTAAACTGGGTGATTTCAACTTAACCAATGTTTTACTATACGTGGATCCAAAACGTATCCTTATCCTTATTAAAACCAACACCTAGAAGGAAACTATTCATAACGTCCAATTGCAGGATTGAAAACATTTAAAGAATTTGCCAATTGTAAAAAGCAAGAAGAAGAACTTTCAATAAACGAAGATAGAAATAAGTGACAAAATTATGTAAGAAAGAAACTAAATTAGCAAGTCAACAAATAAAGAATTAATAAACCATCAATTTTCAGCAAATTATGAACGAATGGATAAAAGGTCAAGGAACCCACAAATAAAGGGGGGAAGAAAAGGAAGAAATGTTGAAGGAAGAACGAGACGAAGGGGAATTAACGGAAGGAAGATAAGTATAAGAAATAATTATCTAAGTTCTGGATGGATTGCAAAAATTATTATATTATAATCAGTCACTTTAGTCTGTGACACCAATGATTAAGGGTTGAAAAGACATCAATCCATCAAGTATCTCACTCGCATGCTTGAATCTAAGTCTCTGATCACCATCAGCCATGTTTCCGACTATCCACAATTTATTTGTGGTGGGAGGTATATTTTCAGGCGTATGAAATTTGTATCTTTGTTTGTCTGTTTGTTTGTT
>JAUUEB010501160.1:0-18381 GCA_032362205.1 Clione limacina
GTACTTATCTATCAATAGACAATTTACAATTAATCTCCTATCATACGACCTCAGGTGTCAGAACTGACTCAAACAAGTCTCAAATCCAACTCCAGGCTCCAACTTCAAAAGTCAAATGGATCGTCTCCAATTCCAAATCTCCAATAAAAAAAAACTTCCACTCCACATTTAATTTCAACCTTTGTATGTGTAAGAAATTGCAATTTGATTTTTATGTTTAAATTGTGTATCAATAACCTTGAATTAATGAAAGAAGCACACTTTGCTTTTTTTGGGACTCCTGACTCGGGACTCTTGGCAAGATTCCGACTCCTACTCCAGGTTTAGAAAGCAAGTCCTCCCTGTGACTCCTCTAAAAAAAACTTTCTCTTGGCTGCCCTGTTCTTATTCCTATTAGATAGTCGTTTTTGTTAAGTTTTTAGATATGAATGAAGATAGATAGGTATGAGATTGAGATTTTTTGAAGATAAGTATTAATTTTTCACATGTCTCTTTTTTAATACAGCATCTCTTTGTGTAGCTTTCACTCTCAGCAGACTTTATATCTACAGACTTATTGGTATATCTGGGCTTCTATGGTGTCTTGAATAAGTTTATATATCAAATTAATTCTCTCTCAAGAAAATAATAAAATTGATAACAAACATACCTTCTGAATATTTGCTTGTTTGATGTATCACAGTGGTATAGCTTATGTGTTTTAAGAGTAACACAGTTGCATGTGCAATAGCTTTGCTATTACATCATATTATTTTACATCCAGCAATTATTGGATGAAATAAGAAACTATAGTCTGAACAATGTCACAAAATGTAGCCTTTTGACTTGATGTTTGGCTTTGTTGTCTCTTCAACACCATTTCACTTGTACAAGGATTGTAAGAGAATTTGTGTGTGTAAATTTCAAGCCAGAAAATGCATTAATATATTTTGAAATTAATGTCTTTGAACTACAAGGACTACATTTTCTCTTCAAAATCCAATGCCATTTTGTGTTTGAGGTTTTTTGAAGTTGAAAGTTGACAAAAAGTTGTCATTCCAAATGCCATAGTTTTAAAATGAATGTTCATATTAAGATGTAGCATCTAAAGGCACATACAAAAAGTTTATATCTGTGAACTCAGTATTTTACAAATTGTCATGATGAGTCCTCTACTAATGTCAGTTTTGCACATTTCCAGGTCACATATGTTAAATGTATCTAAATGTTTTTCCAGCTTGTCTTTAACTGTTGTTTGATACATGTTGAATGTGGTCTCTGACATCATCCTGGCAGATGGGATTCAATCCAGTAGTTGGGATGTGTGTCTATCATGGCGGAATGTTTGACTTATGAAGCACTCAGTGATAAATGTTTTATGTCTATCAAGAGTCATTAGAGAAACAAGTAAAAACTTCAAAGAGCTCTTGTCACGGAAGTCACTCTGTATCACACAAATAATGACATGCTGAACATATCTACAGGTTACTGATGGAAAATATGTTTATAATAATCATAACGGATACAAAATGAAGAAAACAAGTACGCGAAATATGTTCAATTATCTATCCTAAGTACGAACATTGCTAATAACACTACTGACAATTCTACTTTTAAACCTGACTTACCATATCCTTTATGTTTTTTACCTGTCCCGACCAAAATATTTTATCCACATACTTAACACACAATCCATCATTGATTTATTTTTTTCTGAATTCAGACTCAAGAAAAGTAAACTTGAGGTAAACTTTGAGGATTCATAATTTCTTTTAAGTTCGATAATTTAGCAACAGTCCAGTCCATCACCTGGCATTTAGTAGGAATTCATGCTAAGAGTGGATAGCTAGCGGCTAGGATGTCTTAGCTATGTCTCACATTTTTATAGTAGAGCTAGTTGTTTACAGAGAGGGTTTCAAAATGAGATTAATAATTATACAATTATCCACTTAAAATTGACAAATTAATGATCAAACCACACACCTTAATGATATATTGAACTGTAATGGTAGCCTTCGTAGCAAAGCAGGAGTTAATCTTGAGTCACCAGTATCAAATCCTTTTTTAAAATATCATTTTTCATTTATTTAAATTGTTCTTACCAGGTCTCTTCCATATAGTAGATTTAACTATTTTAGTTACCAAATGATTCAAACTGTTCAGTGTGCTATGCATACAGGACTATTTTGTGCATAAGGACATTTACACACAGAACAGGCACTGTGCAGGCAGTTATAAACCTGTGAAAGTTTTTTTTTACTTCCAGAGTCTCCTTTATATTCCTCTAAGCCTTTTGCTTGTCTCAGGTTTTCTACTAACTAATACATAGGATTTGTTAGAAAATTGTTACGTGCATGGCTTTTTTGAAGAGTGATTAAGTTTGTTATCAAAAAATTGGATTTACTAAAAACTGGTCTATTCTTGGCCTACTATTAAACAAAGATTTTGGCCAAATAGATAAGAAATTGTGCAGTAAAGATCTGAATGCCAGTATTCTCTGTTGACAACCGTCAAATCAGTGAAAATTGGTAATTCTTACATAATATTTCTAATCAAAATTTTCTCATAATTCTAAAAAATTGTCAAAATGAATCATTTTTATAATGGGTCACTTTTTAGATTATTTTATCTTAAGTCAGATAGAAATTATCCAGTGATGTTCTACTTATGACTTTTATTGTATGTCAGTTTTAAGGTTTTTAATTACCTGGCTTACGTTTTCTTTTCTTCTTTATTTTGATTATTTTCTTTACATGCATGTAAAGTATGGTTCAAAAATCTGTGTAAGTGAATGATCTTTGTGCAGATGTCTTTTAGTTTATTTTTCTTTAAAAATTAATATCCTCAGACAAGGAGCTTTCTGTTCATTTTATATTTTAATGTACAATAGCGAGAAAAATAAACTTTCACTTGCATTTTCTGTCTGGGTGCAACACAGGTATATCTGAACATCATAAATCCTATATCACTAGAAAGAGTGATACATTCTGAATTAATGGGTACCTATAGTGTTTGCTTGTGTCCATTTTTGAAGAATTTATGACGCTTCGCGTCCAGTTGGTTCAATATGTATGAATTTTATTTCTTTATTTTAAACATCACCTTAGCCGAAATTAAATCCTGCACGAAATGGTACATAATATGTTCCTTTTACAATGATTTCAAGGCAAGATCTGTAGGCAAAGGTTTAAGGACATAAAACTTAATCACACATTTCAAGATTTGTCAAGTTGGAAACTCAAAGAACTTGTTTCAAAGTGTTATATTTTCTGCAAAACGTAACGCATGCAAACAAAATAGTTACCATTGTATCCAAAGTTGTGGTTAAAATATGCCTGCGTCGCTCAAACACAGAAATGCAAGTTAACATTTCTTTTGCTCACTAGTATTATTAGGCAAGAAAACATTCAAAACCTAGTGACTTTCTTCAAACAGCAATTGCTTTCCTTCCTTCACATTTTGCTGTTCTGTAAATGCTACAAAATTCAGTCTTTTCAATTATTTAGATCTGTTAATTTAATAGTTATGTAAAAAAAGCACTCTATCTGACATGATGATCAATCAATACAGAAGGGGTATTTTTAATTAATATGTAAATGTCAGATATTTGATGCTCAAATTCACACATTTTTGTTTAAGAAACCAAAATTGTTATTGTGCAGGTATAGAAAAACAATGTTCAGAGCTTCATTAATGTTTTGAAGGATTCCACATTTCATTGTAGGGCTGAGGGGATCAACATCATTGCCTTCCACTCCTTCAAGGGTATAGACCACAAACAAACTCCTTGCATCAGCTTTACGTTTTGAATGTTTTTGCGTTTTTAATTAAGCTAATCATTTGCATTTTCTTGTAGGTTTCATTTTTTAAGATAGCTTTTTCATAGAATTAATATAAAATTGTGTGTAATATGTTAATGGAGCTCAGTTTTTATTTAATATGGACAAAATACTTTGTCTTTCTTGAGACAAAAGATATTTGTATGCAATTTAGACAATTGTGTGTTTTGGGGCCTGGCAAACCTGTATTGATAAACTTAAAATAGAACCTATCAGGCCTTATTAAATTGTATCAAGGGACTTAAAATATAATTGTTTCTCTGATTGTCTACTCAACAGGAGGAAGCTGTTCAAGAGGAGGAAGCTCAACAGGGCATAGTTCAGGAAGAAGAAACAAATGGTTCTGATGCGGCTGGTGCTGTTGAAGCTACTGTAGAGTCTGAACAAGCTGCAGATGAAGTGGAAGCAGTCAATGGATTGCCAGCAGAAAACGGAACAGGGGATGATGTGACTGTGGCTTCAGAAGTAACTGAGGTTTTAGAAGCAACTGAGGTTCCAGAAGCAGATGTGACTTCAGAAGCAGAGGTACCTGTGGTTTCATCAGAGGTGCCTGAGGGCTCAGAAGCAGCTGTGGTTTCAGATGCAACTGAAGTCTCAGCAGCATCAGGGGAGTGAATTTCTGGTTGATGTGTTGTCTTATATCTACTGTACAAATGAAGCTATGCCTTGTTTACACCATCTGCTTTTTGCTTTTTAACAAAACTCTGAAAAGTAATGAAGATGTAAAAAGTAATGAAGATAAAGATGATTCTTGACTGTAGAAAATTATTTTTGCAAACTGTCAAAAAGTTAAAAAAAACAAGAAAAAATGAGGCGGAATCAGGTGCTAACTATATATCAAGGTCTTCAAATTGCTTGAAATAACTTGTAACGTCTTCAATGCTGAAACAATTGTTGCTCTTCCACTAGTGTAAAGAATTTGGCAGAAGGAATTCTTACCATGATCTAAGACTGACTTATAGTATCTGTTTGTTATTCACCTAAGAGACATGATTATTTTTAATAGGTTAGGGAAAGTTTTCATAAGTCTATACTAATAAGCAATGGTGTTTTTTTCTATTTCAGTTTTAGTCTTTTTGAAGAACATTTATTTAATGAGGAGGGCAAACTATCACTTTGCCTTTTCATGAAGTTGGTCAATTCTCAAACTTGCATTATTTATCAGGTTCATGCAAAGAAACAAGGGAGGGCATCACAATTTTAATTGTCTTTGAGAAAATAGAAAAAACTTGAAGATTCAAGTTTGTTTCTTTATTCGCATGACTTTGACTATCATTACCAAAGGATCACCTGTGTATGTTCATTTCTCAGATTGCATCCTGAATTCTTGATTCATTCTCTGGTGAAGAAAAACTCCCTTTGTTTTAAAATACAATTATTATTATTTTTCCATAAGAAAAAGGATGATGCCATGTATTTAGATTTTTTAAATTTACAAATTTAGTATTTATTGAAAGAATTTTGATAATCAATTTCTTTTGCACATTATTATTATTATTATGATTATCATAAGAATGAATCAAATTCTTATTATTTATTCAGATTGTCTCCATAAGATGAATGATTGCATGATTATATGTTGACTTGTTGATTGAAGTTTATGTTGCTATATGACATGTCAATCTTAGGGTGCAGGCCATCACATACCTGTATCATCAAAATGTTTTCTTTCTCAAGCCAGTCAACTGTGACAGCAGTTTTTGTTTCTCTCCTTACTATTGTCAAATGTGAGACTTTCATTCATATCTGTTATGAGTGAGCTGGTGAAGTTTATTTTGTGTTATTTCATCATCTTGCCATCAATGATTTTGGCTGCTGTAAAATAATGAAAATAAAGAATGGATGGTTGATGTTTTATTTCATCACACAGGTTCTATACTATGATTTGTTGCAACTCACAGCTCCTTCATATATCATTGTTTTCACACACCATTGCATTGCCTGCTTATGGTATCACATCCTATTACACACCAAAGGATTCTTTGGACATTCCAAATTCCAACATGCTTATCTGTTGATGTTGAATTTTATATCTGGTTGTAAGAAATATTGTTCCTTTATTATATTTGGATCATCGTTTTTGTACCATCCAAAGTTTTTCCAGAGTTGTGTGGGCCCAGGATGTTCTAACAACTCATATATATTTTTGTCACAAGAGGACTAAGTTCTGAACTTGTTTTCTGTTCCTACCTTCTCCTCTTTATTAAAAGCAATAAGCGTGATTTGCTCATATCAAATCGGTTGGCAATGTTTATTTCTACTTAAGACAATCCTGCCTATTGTTTTGTCCTGTATGGCCACTAAGAATAAGGTCCATATTTCCTAAGACTTTAGAACTTAAGGGGCGTTTTTTGTGACTGGTCGCTAGCAGATATGTTTTTTGAATTCTTTTTGTATGTGGGTTTAAAGGTAAAAGGGTGAATTTCATTCTCAATAAAAAATCTGCTGAGTGTTTTTATACTGTCTTTCTACAGAAGAGGTTGTTGATATATGAATACATTTATTCTTTTCAAGAAAAACTGAATATGTCAAGTGCCAAGAAATGTTTTTGTTGAGTAAAAAATTGTTTATGGTTGTGTTAACATTTTATTTTTTGGAGGCATAAGATACTAGAAGGTTTGTCACTCTTTTTTTATCCCTAGTGTCATAAGAGTTATATTTCTTGTCTAGTGGTCAAATTCCTTCTGGATGGAGTTTATTGATAATCTTTGTCATATTGCATTTGAAAAAATATAATTATCTTACAAAGATGTAGAGGAAGAGTTTTGTTATATGTCTTAATGACATAACAGTTTACAACTTTTACGATCAATTACTGAGCGTCATTTTGGACTAATTTGAGTTTTGTTGTTTAAGCTATTTTCATTTTTCTCAAATTTCTAAACAATTTTTTAAGTTTGTTGGCATCCTGATCCCCTGCCCAACTGTCATTTCATAGAATTTATATGTTAACATTTTTAACCATGTCATTATAATCGCTTTTACCTCTTTGGTTTATCTTATTTTTGGGTCCAGTCCATATTATGTAAGGTTTCTCCAGACAGTTTTCTTGTTGGTGTCAGTCCTTATGGTAATGTGTGAACACCTTTATATCATGAATCATTAATTTAAAAAAAAGTAAAAAAAGGAAGATGTTCAATTACAAAGGTGTTGTGTTTGAGACAAGCACGACTCACAGTTTTTGACAACAATCTCTTGAGACTTCAGCATGTGGGTTAAGATTACATGTTTGTGTTTTGGTTAAGTATATGTCATAATCAAAATTTGTGAGCAGAATAAATGAGAGAAATAAGAGTGTCAAAAGAAAGATGAGTAAAAGGAGAAGAATGAAAGCCGAGAATAAGATGTTGATGACACTTGTATGAGCTTGAGTCTTGCGTTGGCCACTGATTCTAGGTAAACTACCATGTACCTTGTGTAACCACGTTAACAGAGGCTTCTTAGTCAATAAACCATGTATTACAGCTACACACACTTCTCTATTGTGTTCTTGTTATTATTGTGTATTCTTTCAGTCAAGAATAAGTGAAATTCCTTCCATAGACACAATCAAACCAGCTAGCTGTTCAAGAATTTTTAGAACACAATCTTTGCTAAATGTTAGCCCTAGTCTGAACACTGTCATGAGTATAAAAAAAATGGTTTAAAAGTAACAAAGCTAAAGAGAGAGAGAGAGAGTAAACAAGAGAAATGTTTTTTCTTCATTTAGCAAAGATTTGGCTTGAGCATGTTCTGTGCCAGTTTGGTTGTATAAGTGAATGTTCCGTGGTGCCAGTGCATAAGACTATTGCGAACATTGTATGCATATTAGCACTTGGCCATTAAAGGTAAGCAGGCACTAGCACTGTATGCTACTACTACTAGAGACACATTATAAAACTTAGTTCTTTTGTGTAATTTGCATATTTTTTAAATTGATGGTGAATTTACAAATAATGAAAAAACTACCTTAATAATAATAATAATATATCCCTCTTTGTATCATAAGGGGCTGTTCAAATGCAATCTTATACATTTTTGGGGGTTTGTTGACCCCTTTTGTTACATTTGGACCCCCCCCCCCCCTCTGCGTAATGTTACAGTTTTTACTTTCGAAACATTTTGAAAAATGGAAGGGTAATGGTGCATTTGAGAGCTAACTATGTTCAGGTGGGTCGGGGACAATTTTGAAAAATGCCAGCTTAATGGTCCATTTTAGAGCTATGTTAATGATGGTTGGTGCAAATTATTCAAAATGGAAGCTTTATAGAATAGCCATTTTGGGATCAGAAAGAGAAGAGAACAACACTCAAGGTCTGGTGGGGTGTAAGCTAAATTAAGAATTCTAGAGTTATTTTAAGTTGGGTCTTTGAAAATTGGAATGTAAATGGTGCATTTTAGAGCTATGTGAAGACGGATTGTGGACAAATTTGAAAAAAATATAATGCAATGGTGCAAGCTATGTTAAGGGGTTGGGAGAAATTTTGAAAAATGGTGCTTTGTTAAGGCAAATTATTCAACCCCCTCCCCCTCATTCTTACACTTTTCTTACAGGGGTATAAGAACCCTCCCTCTTGGGTGTAAGATTATATTTGAACAGTCCCTTACAACATATGCCACATAATAATGATTGTAAAGAAATCACACATAACAAAATGCACATGAATTCACCTATAATATAATCTCTTTTAACGAAAAATTAGTTAAAAGGGAAAACAACCTTAATACAATGCCCCTTTGTGTCATTAAAATATATTTCTCATGAAATATGATTTCAAATTAATCACTTATAATGAAATAGAAAAACAGAAAATCGTGAGTAAAATCAAGAAATTAAATCAGTTTGATAATTGTACAAAGATTTAAAAGTATGACAGCTGTTTCAAAGGCTTGTGATGTAATCTATAATTGACTCCTGTCAGTGAACAAGTATTATTTATTTTTTGGTTTGATAAAAATCTCTTTGAAAAAACCCTTTGGTGATTTTAGAAAGAAACTGAGAAAAACGGAATTGAAAATGTTTTTTTAATATATTTTTTTATCAAAAATATGAAACAAAATCAGATATAAAGATTCCCTAGCATTTTGTTGTGAATTCACCAGTAGTTTTATTTAGTAGAGATGATTGAATGAAATCAGGTCATTTTTTTGTAATTTAAGCACAACAGCTGTTTCCAAAGCTTGTGATGCAATTTGAATAGAGTCCAACATTTTAAGGAAATAAACCTCTGATACTTATTTCCATGAGTTTGAGGTGATAAACATTCATTTGTGAGGTCAATCCTTGTCAAATGGGACGTCAATCCTTGTCAAATGGGACGTCTCTGGTTAAAACATATGTTAATGATAAAAATTAAGTTTGATACTATATTTATTAGTCTTTATAGAATTGAACTTGCATAAAAAATATTTTTGGGGAAGCACGATTTTGTTCTTTTTAACAAATTTGGTTTTACATACATATGTAATGAAAACAACTAAGAAAATGAAAGGCGCCAAAACAAAAATGACAAAAACAGAATAAATCAAACAGAAATATTGTCATCTTCTGCAAACAATTTATATGTTTATCAATGTCCCAAATTATCACATTATTTCAGTAAATTTATGTTCATAATTGGTTAGATTTGAGGATGAAATTTGGCTACCATCACAATCTGTGTTAGTCTGGGACGAAGAAATAAAATGGAAAATCCCACTGTTTTTGGAATGTGTTTATTGACGCTTTTCGTCTACCCTCCAAATGGAAAGATCACATCGCGCACACACTAACGCTATTATGTGCACACAAACAAAATTGCATTTTTGAAACTACCGAAGGTTATATGAAGCAGGCGCGTAGTCAGAAAAAGTCGTGTGGGAATATCCTCCCCCATTTGAGTGCTAAATGCTCTCAATTCGCACCATTCTGAACACATTTTCTTGACATTAACCAAAATGCCCCCCATTCTTTTCAAAATCCCAACTACGCGCACGTTATGAAGTTTTATATGCTATGGATATGGATTATACATCTCCGTCTAACCTAATCCCAGATTAACTACTCTGTTCATTGAGGGAGTTTAGATTGTCCAAGCAGAGGTCCGCTTTTGTTGTCTCTTTAAAAAAATTATAGTAAGATAAACTGTTTGTCTTCAAACTTATTAAGCTAGCAGCTAGATATATTAATAACTACACATAGCCGGGTTGATTTACACATTTCAACTTGGTTGCCCCCGGTAGATCCATAATTGTGCATTTTAGAAGCATTTCGAGATAATTGTTTTTTCAGTGGTAAAAAGTATTTCAAGCAATTTGGTAAGCTTTAGCCAGGTAGTCGATACTTGTCATGATTATTTAATAATGTTACCGATCTTATCGATAGTTGCGTTTATCGCTCTACTACACAGAAAAGAGAGTGAAGATCTGTATTCTGTGCTCTATTACGTATAAAACAAGAAGTAATGAGGCCAACCCACGACCTTACCGGTCTGGGTCAAACTCCAAGGTACACGTGATTTGTAGCAGACATACCACTGTAAGTAAGATTAAAGTCCTTTTTAATTACATTTGCACTGTAAACAGTGCTAACAAAACGGAAGTGTCAGTATTTTCTTGTTGTGCTAGTTTATAAAATGGAGATTTAATTTAAAACTAATGAACGCTTACGTCTGCATTAAAAAAAGCAGTTAAAACAATTTAAAACTAATCAATAATGTAACAGAAAAACTAAAAATGCCAGCGCTAACTCGGTTGTACCTAATCTGATAACGCCCTTAACCTAATCTTTCTGTATTTAAAGATATAACATTTTAAACTTTTGATTACATTTGAAAAAAAAATCATTTTTAAAAGAAATGAAGCATATTGTGTGTCTTCTAAAACTCACGTGACCCTTGGATTTCCGTTGTTAAATGGTGCTAGGTGGGTTGGCCTCATTACTCCACAGAAAATCGATGATGTTAGATGAAAAAAACAAGACTTTTTCAAGCACCAAACGGGATGTCTAAATTATTTTTCTTTTTGTTTACCGCACATTTTTTATTTATGTTATTTTGTTTTTGTGTGTGTTCATTTCTTCTATGTTGCAATTTTTGCGTATAATGCTCCATTCCCTGAACAATCTTGTCTTGGGCAATCTCACGATAATAATAATATAGAGCATTTATATAGCGCATTTCCAGGTCAACGACTTGCTCAATGCGCTTTACAATATATTACCCCGACAGGCAACGAAGACAGACATATACTTTCATAGTACAGGGACATTCACTTCGACGGAGACACACATGTACATCCAGAGAAAACAAGGAGTCAGCCGGTTAAGCGACAAGCCTTAGTAATCTAGACAAAGCCTTTATGTCAGGTACCCATATATACTGCTGGGTGAGCAGGTGGAGCGCGTTAGCATTTTTTTCACCATGAAAATTTTGTCCCATTGCGGGGATCGAACCCACAACGCTTTAAGACGATCGGATCTTTAGTCCTACGCCTTAGCCACTCGGCTATCTGCTCCACATTATATAACTTACATGAGACGCAGTCGGTGATCTTAACAGAGTCCACGCTAGGTCTGTTGTCAGAAACTCTTTAGTAAATAGTTTTCTTTTGAGTATGTCACATACAGTTTTCTTTGTAAAGCTTGACAAATCTGATTCCTAATAGAATCACTACGCCTCCAAAAGTATTTAGTTGGTTTCATTAATGAATTGTTGGTAGTAGATGCAAGTACTGTAGAGAGAATGTCGGCTGTAGCGTCGTTCATATGTCATGTTCCTTCTCTTGATCCATCCTTGTTCAGTGACAATTTAATCTCATATGTGTTCAATTATGCGTTTCATTTTGTTTAAATCCAATTGTGAAATGCCTATGAAAAATCCTTTTCAATTTAAAATGTTATATTTTGTTTCAAGTGAGTATAATCTGTTTCCTATGAACACAAATATATATTGGCTTCAAGAGAGTTTACATAATTTTAGCGGCGTTGACATTAAAAAGCAATTGATTTAAGTTGGCTAGAGAGTGACGAACAAGAATTGGCAGAGGTATTTCCCTCGTGAAAAGAACATCTTAGTTCGTCTTTTTTAGAAGGATTTGGCAATGTTTGGATTTGTTTATGTTGGTTGAGAGAGTGTTGGTAAACCTGGATATCTCATTTTGTATGTTAAGTTATAATGATATGTCAAACCTAAGATGGTATGATAAAAGATTGTTGAGTAATCATAACAGTCAAATTCTTTGTACATATCAAGTTTTTTCATTGATCAGTTATCAAACATGTCTGTTTTAAGTAGTATCCTTATATGTAATGTAGGATTGCGGTCATGAATATATGTAAAAACACATATAACATGATGGTAGGTGTGCATTTCTTACGGAATACTTGCCAATGCATTTAAGCATGATATGATTCCAAAATGGACGTTCATTAGAACGTAAAACATTCTGTGCGCAGTTTTTAGTAGATAATAGAGACAAAGTTCCGTACCGGAAATCACCAGAAGGCTCCGTTCAATTTTAGATTTCAGGATATATTCAAATAGTTAAGAGGGAATTCCCGCTGTTACCACTGATAACTAGTCAAAATATTACATACATTGTTTTGATTGACCTTACTCACTCGAAAAGTTTATTAAATCAAGTTAGTAGCAGCTGGGTATTGCACCCAAACTATAATTTAAATGACTCTTTATACGTTATTGTAAACGAAATCCTGAAATATTTACAAAAACACCATTTTAACTGTGATATGTAGAAATGATGTAACGAAAACGCATGAGAAAAAAAGCCGTGAAAATAAATTATTTCCTTGTATCTTCTTATTACATGTTGTCTGTAAAAAGGCTAAATCAAATCTGGTCATTTCATAAGGAGGTCTATTACGAAGCAACATGTTATTCTGGTTATTTGATGTTTTCTGTTGACAAGGACAAACGTGGTTATTATTAAAGAAAATATGGTTATTCCATGTTTTCTGCTGATTATTTATCTAATCCACGCTGTCTGGTTTACTATTATAGTCAGATCCATCTGCATTGTAGAATAAAGTATTCCATACGCAACCATTCAATACCCTACTTTAGTTAGACTGTTGTACCATACAAACACCATACATACACAGTTTAACATGTTCTGACTTATTTGAACCACACATTGTTTAAATACTAATGGTATTTGTGTGATGCTTCTCTAATTGTATTTTAATGTCAGGTTGCGTCAAAGTTTCGATATTTCATTGCCTTAAACGAAGATATTTTCATGTATCCAACGTTTGGTGGTATAATTTAGGAACTTGACAAAGAGAGATGTGTGTTTTTAGGTTATACTTATTATGAATCATAATTTAATTCACCAGTTCATTGTCCTGTTTCTAAATGTGAGCCTTAGAACTAGCGAGTATTATAAGGTGCTACGGTTGTCATCTCATGACAAGGTTTTCATATATCTGCCTTGGGCGAAAACTGCTGATTAGTGTTAATGTTATTTATTCAGACTGATTCAATATTCTTCCACAGTCAAGGTTGTAAACTCAAATGGGTTTGTCTAATTAATCAGTTTTCTCTTTGTTAGTAGAGTTTGTTCTCATGTTATGTGATTGTGGAAACACTCCTGGGAGCGTAGTCCCTGAACTTGATTAGTTTATCATATTACTTGAACGTACAGGGAAACTAGCTGTGATTAGTTAGATTATGTGACAACTAAGGGCATTAGGGTGCTGTTATACAGAGCTTTGTCAAGACAAATAATTGAGTATGCCAGAGTAAAATTACACGAAAAAGAAAGATAGATTGAGGATATTGAATATTGAAAAAAAAAGAGAAAAGAGCAATACGGATATAGATCAAGAACCAAATAAACAAGTAAGGACACAAACTAACTTACAAGAAAAAAACTCAAACGAGAGGGAAGAAAAGCAAACTGGTAAGTAGAGAGAAAAGCAAAACGGATTAAAAATCTGACGAAGCAGTAAAAAAAGACAAAGTCAGCACAATATGCAGGGTAAAGTTTAATTGTTTATATTCTAAAAGAAAGACGTGTCTAAGAGATAATAAATACTGAGATAAATACAATAAAAGCAAAGCAGATTAAAATAAATGCATTTAGAAAAGAAACAAAGACAGAAGGAAAGAAGACGGATATGATAATCGAATAATTTGTGTCTTCATCAACCTCATTACCTTAGAAATAAATAACAGGCATTACAATATATTTATATATACGAATTAAGCTGGCATCTAGATATCTCAATAGTTGGTGTTAAGGGGTCAATACATTCTTCATTTCAACCGATAGTACCAGCATGATACATAATTTTAACTTAGTTTCTAGGATTAATTGCTACAAGTTTAACAAACCTATGGACACAAAATAAGTTAGATAGTTCGTTGGTCTGCATTCATCTAAATAATTCAAAACACAGTCAGTTAAGGAGCTCTGAGCTCAGAAAATGTGCAAGTATTACTCTGTAAAAAATAAAATTGAAGAGTTGCATGCAAAGAAAAAAAGTAGCTTTTTTGAAGCCGATAACATTGTCCTTGTAACGAAAATAATACTCTAAATGTTACCATTATACTTGCATATATCTGTATACACATATTTCTCAAATAACTCAAGACGACAGTTCAATAAAATTTCCTCATTGAAAGTTACACGTAAACAGATATTCGCAGATATGAACATATCACAACGGCTTAAAAAGTCTTAATACCTTCTGAATGTTTATTTCGTGAAACATACAACTATGATGTAGGTAGGTTACTGATGTTATTTGATTTATTGTTGTAATGCATATTCTCGAAAAAAAGTAAATTTGTTTCTTATGATTCCTTTAAAGTGTATCGTTAATTAACGGACACGTATTCGCTTCAATTGATTTTAGTAATACCAAATTATCGCGGTAAAAAATCTTGATCGGTGAAAAATGTTTCGGTATGATTTTTTGGTAATGTGATTTTATATATGATGTATACAATGATGTTTTCATTTGACTTTAAGATTTTAAAATACAGTTGAACACCGTGAACAAACGCATGTATAACGTCAAACCAACCAAAATAAATTGTAAAATATGAAACAAATTCCTTATATAAATTACGTAAAAATATAATTTTAATTTTCTTTCACTGTCCTGCCTCTTTAAAAAAAATGATAAACACATTTTGACATATTTAATCAACAGCTGTTAAAAAGAATGTTCTTTGATGCATGTTATTTGGAATTGATGTCTTTGACAAGGTGTGCCAACGTTTTTCTTGCCTCAAGCAAAGATATTTCGCTGATCTAATGAAGGGGAAGCTTTGTTTTAATACAGACATGTTATAGTCCGGCACCCAGGCTAGATTTGCGACTGGGGGTGCATGTATTAGGGGTCTGGGTGCCGGACTATAGTAAATCATAATTGAATTAAACGTCAAGTTGTCGAATGCCTAATAACCGGCGCATATCATGAGACGATTTTTGACAAGGTTGTTATATATCAGTCTAAAGCAAAAGTCGATGAATGTTATCTATTTATACAGATTTTACATTCTACACCATAGTTAAAATTGCTTAATACAAAATGGTTAATGTATTTGTCATCTTAGTTAGCAGAGCTGTTTTTCATGTTTTGTAATTTTTAAACACATTCAAAAGCAAATAACCGGTACTTGATTAGTTTTGATTCTTTCTTGAACGTACAAGAACATTCTCTGGTATGTTAAGTTTACGTATAAAGACATAATGGTGCTGTTATGTGAAGTTACGCGAAGAACTAAGTATATCAGCGTCAAATCATTGAAAATGATTCACAATGAAAAATAAAATAGTCTTAGGCGTTGTATTGAAGGAATAAGGGGTAAACACCTTAGCGGGATATAGAAATAAAAATAATCAAATGAACAATGAAAAAACACAAACAAGAAAACTTAAGGAGAGAAGGCAGACAAACTGTTACTAAGTATATAGACAAGGAAAATAGATAATATAGTTGACGGTAGAAAATACTTATCAATCATACTATCCAACGATTAAAGAAACAAGATTTACATTCACATTACTCATATATTGATCTGCCTGTTCTAAATTTGCGTGTGTTATCAATATAATATAGCCAACATGTTAGGTAGGAAATACAACATTTATACAACTACTAACACAAAACTAACTGGTAATAATTGTTTTTTAGGATTATGGTTCATTTAAATGCATCCATCAAATTGATAGTGATTTGATTGTATTCATTAAATACGTTTTAATCACAGCATTTTTTGTCACGAGACACATATTCAGTTACCCACTGCCTATCATTTCTGGATGATTGCATTTGCGTGTAAATGAGTTATAAGAGGGACTTATTGGCTTAAGTATTCAATATTATATATTGTGAATATGTGTCTTCCTAGTTTCCAGTATTTTGCAATCTCGATCTGCATTGGACTCAAATTTAGAAGCAGGTGTCTTTATTTCCTCTTTATTTCACCTTTATGTATTTTCAACTACAGTTATAAACAGACATTAATATATATTTGACAATTCCGCATAATTATATAAAACACTTTCCAATTTTAGAATTGCGTTTAATCTATTCTAATAAAAAATGATGATTACATATATATTACAAGATAAAAGAGATATTTTATTGAAATTGATCAATTATTGATTAGAAATGGTGTTTTTTAATGTGTATTACATTTCTTTCAAGCTCAATTTTGTCACTTAATATAAAGGATTCAGTTGGTATACTGTGACACAAGTTACTACAGTAACGGAATTATTTTCAAAGGTTGGTTAGGTTATCAAGCATACACTCTTTTTTGTGAAATATCAGAGAAGGAACATATTAAACAATATCTCGTACAATTAGGTCATAATTATAAATATATGCGCATTATTAATCCTCTGTTACAAATTATTTGTTAGCAACAAAGTCCAATTTTAATAAATATTAACAATCTTACGTTACATGAAAAGCTGTCAAAGCATAAACATATTTAACATACATTATTATGATTCATAATTAAATACAGTAGTAATACTCAACAGTGCCAAAGACATTTACCACAAATACAAAGATATTAAATTTGAAACAAACAAGAGTTTAGGCTAAGAATATTTCTAAATATTACGCCAGTTATTCAACCTACCAGATATGACACATTGCGTTTTGTTGACATTTTGTATGACTATTCACCTACCTGTCGACGACTACACTCTATAAGAACAAACAGTAAAGTATAAATCCAACAAAAATATTTCAATTAATGATGAAAAAGATTAATAGAGTACATAATGCAAATTATCGAAAATAATTAAGTGTTAAACGTCCTATTTAGTCAACTGTAGTCTGTGGAAAATTATTGATAATTTAATTGTTCTAAATAGTTGCTTTTATTGTTTTGCCACTAAAAGTGTAACCATTATATGAAGACGAAGGTAACAATGTTAAACAGCAGTCCTGAAATAAAATAAAAATACTTGTGTCGTTTCTACTGAATATTACTAAATTATACACGATAAATAAATATGAATGTTCCTAAACGCGTGTCGTAATTTAACATTTTGTACATTTTTCAAATATTTAACAGTAAAAAAGTAAACTGGTATTTGAGATGATGCAGTAAAAACAGATGATTCTATCTGTGAGCATTTTTAAACTGATTTTAAGTTCATAATCTCCAATATAAGAAGAACTACCGGTTTGATAACGCATTTTGGATGTGTTATTGTTCTACCTTCGTATGTATTTATTTGTTATCAACCCTCGGAAATGCCTTCAGTGACAGAGCAATTTACTTTGGATTCACTTCAGACAAATCTAGTTTATATTTATATATGTTTCGAAAGACGATCTTTTAATGTTTGGATGTATGAATGCATGCAGTAAGTTTTACAAATTAAATAGATCAAAAATGTCAATGCCTCGTAAGTTGTCTTCGTTTTCGATGAATAGGCTAAACCGGATTGAGGTGCTATGAAGAAATTTGTTAAGTACGTTGAATTAACCGACAAAGTTCTGTTTTTATTGCTACTTCAAATATTTCAAAACAATGCATTTTTGTTGGTATTACACTTAACCAGATTTAGCTATTTGTGTTTTCCAGCAATTAATATTACTAGAATGTTCCGTTAGTTTCAAATTTGTGGTTTAACAATTTCCTGAATAAAACGAATCCTGTTTCTATTCGAGAAGAAGAAGTGTGTTTTAAACTGTAATACTATAAGATATATGTGATACAGCTTATGTACAACCAAGTGTACTCATATAAACGAAAATGAATTTGAACACAATTAGTTGAAGAGGAAGTCAGTTAGAATAAGTGCCATAATTTGATAAGTGAATACAACATCACACTATAAAAGTTATTCGTTCAATTTAAGTCTAACTATTCTTCTTACTGTTGAGTATCACTGCTATTATTCTAAAATTCCTACACACGTTTGCAATTTTTTGTTTTTGAAAAGACTTATGGGTTAATATTTGCATTTGAACATAACCTATTTTATAACATCTATAACAATATACACTGAATTGTATGCTTGGTTGTATAATTGCACTTCTATAATCTCCGAAGTCTCTTGGTGGATTTTGCTGTGATTTACACATAGGATAGCAAACATACTATAA
>JAUUEB010501161.1:0-10326 GCA_032362205.1 Clione limacina
TACAACACTTATGCATTGAAACCTCAGTGGGGAATAAATAATCACTTCTTCTTCGTCTTCTCTTGAGCAATTTTTTAAATCGTGTAACGCCGATGTGACGAAGTCGCTAGAAGTTCAATAAAAACAATCGTGCAATTATCCTGCAGTAAATAACGGCAACAAAGATGCATTGCGTGTTACTTACTGAGCACTGGGTAATCAAGAGTAGAGTTCTTGCTATCTTGTAATATTGAATGGAAAACTGATTTTCATATTAATCATATAGTGACCACTTTACATACCAATCGTCTGCCTAACAAATATATAGATGCACATCTTTAGACAATTAAGATAGTCGAGATATATACATACCACTTATAGAAGGAAAATAAGACCCTTGCACTATTGCTAGCACTGTAGGACATCATGAGGATATCTTGGTGTGAGGTAAGGTATTGATCCACATAAATACTTACAGTTTCCTTTATACTCTATTGCCTTAAATCATATATTTGTATACGATTCATGTTGTAAATAATAATATAAATTCTACAGGACAAAAATAAGTACAGGTATTATGTGAGCCATACATTTACGATATGTTATGGATATAATGTCATAATATGTGCCTTTCCGAAGCATATAAAGATAACGAAGGTGACTGGGGAATTGTGGTACATTTCAACAATTATCATAATTTGCGTCATATCCTGTCTTCGGGGAAAACCCCATTCATAATTATCTTTTATCTTGTGTTATCTAATAAGTCATTCAATATCATCCAATTATTTATGATCATATTAAATTATATAACGGGGATATTAATATTGCGTAATGAAAATACAGGGAGCGTTTCAATTAATACCATAACAGTCTATTTCAATACCTGCATATCCCTAATTCAACGTTAGTTGCTTAAACTGTTTGAAGAATTTCATATTAATTTTTGAAAAGCGCGCTAGCTAAAAGCAGGATGAACTTACCTAAAACCCTCCTGGGTGATCTGCAGTTTTTATTTGTTCTGTTTATAATAGTTATCTAAAACAATATTTGTAATGAATTAAATGATTAAACAAACATCTCCCACAAGGCTGAGTCACTCACTCTCTTCTGAACGGAAGCTCTCACTGCGGCACTTTCATTTGAATCGAACCTTGCGGCAGAAAAAGAAGCCTTCAACGTAGGTCTCAGCACATAATAATCTATAATTAACACAGGGTATTGCACACATCTTTTGAACTTTCCGCGCTAAAAAAATTATAAATTTATTTCTGAACGCACGAAGTCTGTAAACTTCTACAGTTAATGAGTCCGCTGAGAGCTTAAATTATCAGAAAGACACAATTCCCGTTATTTTTTAGGTGAGCGAATTGCTTACAGCAAGGGTTTGAAGTGGCTGACATTTAAAAAGGGGCTTATTTCCTGAGAGGAGTATTGACGCGAAGTCTTTGCAGGAAATTGTTTTTTTTTATGTTAAGCATGCATTTTTCTTCTTTTGTTTAGCTGATGCTTAGAGAAATATGGTAACATTACAGTCTGTTCGTTGTAAACGGTGTTTGAGACTTTTAGACTCACAATTTTGTTTGTAGAGTTTTTGCGTTGTTTCTTTGCCACTTTTGAACATGTGTGATGATTAAATTGCAGTAAGAGGGAGCGTAGCAACCTGAACGAAGAAATTAGTGATTCTATTGTTTTATATTATATACCATTAAAATATGAGAAATTATTGATATATTATATCACATATGATATCATACCCTGATAGATAAGTACAAGATAATTGGGACACAATTATTGCCTTTATGCAAGTAGATAGTCAGATTTATACACGCATTTTTGTTAAGAATATGATAAACAAACAAGTTTGAACAACAGAAGAAGGAGTTGAATATTTACCTTCAATATTGATACGCACGAGCTTTCGACCTCATTCCGGCGATTACCGTCAGCTTCTGACGTTTGGTCAAATGACAAAGCAGCTGCTACCAGCTGTTGGAATATTCAAGGTACATCTTCCTGCCTATTTGGTTGCTGTTGGTAGTAAAAGTCTAATACCTGTTTGGCATACTCGGTAGTTGGTTACCATTCTTATTCCCGATGATTGTGCTGCCTGTTGTTCTATTATTGTTGTTTTTGTATTTATTGAACTTTTGATGCTGTTACAAGGACCAACGATCATGGCGGTGTAGACAGTAGGTGACAGGTGATGTGATTTCACAAGGACATTTACACCGACGTTTTTCCAACACAGATGAGTGATTTGAGGGTCCAGTGTTGATATTAACTTACCCTTCCGGCAAAATCATCTTTGTTTTTAACAACTACTTACCGTACTCGAGTATATTTTCAGTTTGTTGATTTGAATATTTCTTTGGCCATAACATTCATTTTTGAAACCTCACTGAGTGTGTCTTCTTTGTCTCTTTAAGCTTAGTTTAAAACTTTATTTTGTTTTATTAAATAATAATAAGTTGTAAATATACATAAAAATTAAGATATGAGGTTGTTTCACCCGATTTATGTCTAAGTAGAAAAATATATCATCAAATTGCTTTGAATAAAAAGTACATTAACATATAAAGCATTTTGCTCATAGACCCAATGCCTTACAATGAAAACAAAAAACTGTAGCAAAATCTTTGCAAATGCGTCGCAATCTCTTCCTATATACCTTTCAGGAGATTTGTTCAGTGAGTAGACAAGTCTGACAAGGCTATTAAGTATGACTTAGACAGACAGAGTTAGAAGGCTGCCCAGTGGGCGTAATGATAGGTAGACAATAGATGATCTTATTCAGAATTGACAAAATGATCTTCAAAAGACCAGTCACATTGTTTTTTTACGGGTTCTAAAGTTTAAGCAAGAAGCAAATCGTGTTCGTAGTCTTATTAAGTGGTTTATAGTTATATACAATTAGGATTTTGGTTCGCTGACGCTGTCTCAATTCGTCGTTTGTGTAACTATGCTCCCTATTACTGTAATGTTAGCTCTCAGTTACACATATTCAAAGATGACAGAGGAAGCAGAAGATACATCTGTCAACAAGAACTGAGTTCAGTTTTTAAATAGGAATGTTCTACCCAAAGAAGGAGATATAACACAAATTGGCATAGACTCCGTATACAAATGTGTACCAATCCGATACAAAGAACAACCTTTGCCACGGCCATTTTTTTCTCTTAGCGAACTGTGCTTTTATAGTTTAAGGCATGAGAAAAATGTTGTGTAATAATCTAGTTAAGTACTTTATGCTGTCATTGGTCCGTCTTTACTTATTTTCTACGACATTAAAAAAATCTGCTCAAATCCATATCAAGTTCAAGAATCAAACAATATATAGCCTTAGCTAATTTACTAAATTCTATATTATGTGATGCCTCCCTCTAATATAACACTCAAGAAGTATCTGACTCTTAGATGCTTTTTTAATCTTGACATAAAGCAATCAAGCCTAACAACATACTCTTAGTTTGTAGATCATTGGCATGTTTTTCTTTCCCTTGCAAATTCCAAACACATTGGTTTTACAATCATTTGAAAATACTACCCTCCCTCTACCTATAATTGAATTAGCATCTATATTCATGAAAATGTCATATTTCTTATGAATTAATTGAGTTAAGAACCTAAGTTTGCTTCCCACAAATCATGTCACTGTAACCTTAGGGACTTATAATCATCAGCCTACAAACATCTCCTTGAGACTTTGTAAGACTTCTTTAGACTTCTTCAGAGCTAATATTGTATCATTTTCTAATTGTTTATAATGCAATGTACATAATTCCGCCCACAATGGGGAAAAAGTAAGTCAAATAACCTTTGTCACTCCCGAGAAAGACAAGCAAAGCTGAGCTCTCCCATCCTCATAAACATTTGAACTTTACCATTGTCTACCCGGACGGTCATATCATGTGAATTTAAGATAAAACTTAGTTTTTTTCCATGGAAGGACTCAGACATGATTTGGCTATTTGTATACTAAACCCAAACGACATGCGTAACTTCGTTGCCGTAGAAGTATTCTTATTGGCCACGACCGAGCATTGTTATTTATTTTGTCTTCTTATATCTGATGTGGACGCTGTATTTGTTGTTGTTATTCCAACCATTTTGAAGAGTTTTTGAGGAGTTGAAATTGTTGTTGCGGTTCTTGGTATCGTGATTCAAATCCTTCAACTTCTTGAATCGATTAGTGGAAATAGAGGCCCTCTCTCGGTAAGCATTTTTGGTATGATTGACATTTGTTATCTATCCTTTCTTGTTCATTGAGAATCTAAGCCTTAACTTTTTTTTTAATTAACGGGAATAGATTATAAACTAGGACCAATTCTGGCAATTGGATTTTATCATTTAAATAATCCAGGAAAGAAATATGCGGATTTGCGTCTAACATGTTTTAAATCAGTTCAGCCAAATTATCGTCTACTTCAACAATGATGTATGAGCAAGTTATTAACATGCTCACTGACAGAGTATAAATTTAGTCGTGGTTTACAAAAGAAATATAAATTTCTCCAAGAAACTGTAAATACGTTGATTTTTTTTTATCTTTTTTTAAAACCTTTGTTAAAAAGTCCATTAACTCATACCTTATTGTAACACTGTTATGACATCTTGATCAGAACTTGACTCCTCCAGGTCAAACATATTTTAAATCTCCTTTTTTATGTCAATTTTTTTCTTGAATTGAGGTCGGACGTATTTTAAAGAAATATAGAAAACTAGAATTTCGGGTCAATTCTTCGTTTTTGTCGTAACGCTCCCTGTCCTTGCAATATTATCATCACACACATTTAAAGGTGTCAGAGAAAGAACGAAAAACAAGGAAACAAAACACACATTGGCGTGGTCCTCGTTTAAAAACACCCGATACAGTGAATAACTTAATACCGATACTCCCTACCCATTTTGAAACCCTAAATACACCCCTGCTTTCTACAACCCTGTACATGCTGAAAAGGAACATACTTTGCAAGTTCATTTGTTAAAAGATAGATCCGAAAGCACACAGTGTAACCAATTTGGCTTATTTGCGTCAGTGTCATCAACAGTTATGCATTAGACGGTGTGCAAAAATACACTCGAGTGGGGATATGGTTGATTGTTCCTGAGTTTTGGCGTAGCCTTTGATTTTAATAATGAAAAAACGAAGGAATAATCATACATATCATCCGAGAGTGTAATATTTCTCTCGGACCGTTTTAAGTAGGCACTCTTTTTCTGGGTGGCAATACACTAATCAAAACTAAAAAACTCATGAACAATTACCCATATCCCCTCTCAACTCGATTTTTAATTACCATCCAATGCTTAATAATTGTAGCAGAGAGCTGAGTTTATCATTGGCCGTCTGTGTCTAGACGCTGTCATTAAGTCCGATAGGATTTATTTTTCAATATTGTAATTTCTTACATAAAAAAATGAGTACTTGATTTTTAAAGTCGTGCTTTTCCGCGTTCCAACAATTAGTATACATTCTCCAAACAGCTCCGGCTCCCTTTACCAACCAACATTGAACCGATAACTACTAGTAGGCAGTTATAATATAAGAAGATATATCCCGGTAGATATACTGAGTCAGCAGTTGTTGGATAGGGCTTTGAAATGACACAAAAATATGTTGGTGACAATGTATCGTATTGCTATTCGCCGTTTCTTGACTATCATCATATCTGACTCCGAAAACAGTAAAGTCATTGGGTAGGATATGAGATTTTGACAAAAAAACTCTCAAAAAGAAAATATCAAGTTTTGTCAAATGTTGACAAGATAACCCAAAATTTACCACACAAATGGATTGCTCGCCTTAACTTGCTCCTAGATAAATTTACTGTTTTTGCCGTCATATAATATATAAATGATGCTGAAGAATCCCGATAGTCCAAAAATGATGCTTAGCAACTTGATCTATTGTCACTAACGCAGTTTTTATGTCAATTTAAAGCCCTTTACAAAAGTTGCTGACTCAGCATATCTATCGGGAATATTTTCTCATCCTTTTGACAAGATGATGTCATTTTTAAGACAAAATTACTGACAAATGTTCAGGATATTTCAACTACTGAAACTTTTGAGATGTTTGAGAATTAAAAACTAAATTTGCGTTTCTTTAGTCATTATCTATATCCGACACAAAAAATATCATGATGATAACTGATTAAATCTTTTCTTTCCAAAACATTTTCGGGCAATAAGGTATTTTTCGATTGAGCCAAACATGGCATTTTTGTCTGGCTATTTAGTTACCATGTTTCTTACTGAATTATCATTATATTTGTCTACTTGTTTGCATAACCGTGTGTTTATGTGTTGACATATTTCAAACTAGCGACTTCGTCACGTCGGCGCTACCCGACTTCCTCTAAGAATTCGATCAAAAGAAGACGGAGTAGAAGGAAAAAATGAAAGTATCCAAAGACCAATCCCCCTAAGGCTTTCAATGAATAAGAGTCCTCATAAAAGAAACTCATGGGCTTCGAGGGGTTGTTAATGGCGCTTCGCACCAACACCCACAACAGTTTCAAGAATTACAGACAGAAAAACAGTATCAAAAGACGAAAAGGTTACTAAAAAAAGTTAACCCCTGCAGAAAGGGGCTTTCCGCCAACATTTCCAAACAGTTTTAAAAGCCTAGATATACGCCCCTGTATTTCCAAAAAATGCCCTCACAGTTTAAAGAGGCAAAATAAGAAGAATGTGTCAAAACGCCAATTCCTCCAGAAGATTTCAATGCTTAAGTGTTATTTAAACAGATATCATTTACGAACTCGGCCGCTCCGTGTCTTCGGTAATAGAGCTTCGCAGGCGCGTAGCCATGATTTTGAAATGGGGTGACTTTGGATATCATCAAAAATGGCCGCGAAGCCGCCGAAATTTTCGAGATTGGTTAAAAATGGTGCGTATTAAGACCATTTTGGATCTCAAATAGGAGGGGGACTTTCCTCCATGTCCCCCTAGCTACGCACATGGAGCTTCGCGCAAATATCCCCTACAGTCTTAAAAGCCTACTTATGCCCTGTCAGTCTGTCTGTCTGGTAATCTGTCTATCTGTCTATATTTCTATCCGTCTATATGTCTATCTGTCTGTCAATAGTGTTTAAGTAAAATAAACAAAAACAAAAGAAATTAAACTTGTCAATAAACAGAAGGGTTTTACAAACAAATTGCAACATGTGTTCAACAGAGTATAACGAAATGGAAAAGAAAAAAGACAGCGTCAAATGACCAGTGAACGATAATTGTCACAAGGTGTCATTGTTGTTTTGTCGTCGGCCACTCGTTATTTTTTCTCTTCATTCTTTCTTTTTTCCCACTACTGTAGGGAAAAAACGTAATTGCTTCATTAAATCCAAAATCTTTGCACTTTCATATTTTTTAGCCCATTCCCATCTATGGTATCTTTGTTATCCTATGTCTAAAATACAGCAAAATCCATCAATTCAATTCAATTCAATTCAATATTGAGTTGTATTCAAGTAGATTTTACATAAGGCCGTCAAAAGTGCGGGATGTTTTTCAATTAACCATTTGTTGTGGCAAACTGAGATGTGTTGCCAGTTGGTTTTGGTTTTTTAAATTCGACTAATTTTGAAAAACATCTCTCATTTGGTTTGTATGTCAATTAATATGAGTAGAAACAGGGCTATAAATATTCAACATAAATATTGTAAAAGAAAATATTTCAAAATGTGATCAAATTTACCTCGTAATTTGACTCTGGTCAAATTTGTAGGACTGCTTACGTCACATCAATAAGATCATTCAAATTGTACCGATCATTATTGACTTTGAACGTGTATAAATCCTAGGTCAGTTTAGTTTCCGGTCCATGTATAAAGGCACTTTTGTCTGTCTTTATTATCGTACGATCATCATCAAACAAAGCAGATGTATTGGTAGCTCATAGGTGAAGAGCGTTTACATCTCACAACCACGCACTCTGCTATGTCTATGGGATTCGCGTAAGATCAACATCTTTATATAACTTTGTATTTTGTCTCCAGTCTTGCAGGCAGTTGATTCAATGTTTTTATTTATACAAGTTCTGTGGTTTGTAGAAAGGCTTCAAGCTTGTTTCAAAAATCTATTGTTTCTGAAAACAGCACAAATATAAGAACACTTTTCAAAGACAATCAAAATGCTAAATGCCACCTTTCTCGACATAAGATATTGCGTAAAAATGTTATGAAAGTATTCTTCACACTGCATAGAGATAGGATTTCCCTTTGAAGTTATAATTGCCATCAAACCTTTCAACGTTCTTTAATAGTATTTATTTATTTTTTGTAGATTCATTGTGAAGAGCTCACGCCGAGCTTGATGCTTTTGTACCACTCACTTCACGGAACAAATTGCTAAGCTTAAGCATCTTATGGTAAATAAGTTTCATTCAGCAACAAATACCCTTTGTTTTGGTGACCTGTTTTATCAGAACGGCTGCTTTGTCTTCAATATAGACATAACACCATCTAAAATAGATTGTGCAGACACATACTACAAAAATGAGTACTCATAGAGAGTACAACCACGCACATCAGACAGAAGTTGCAAACAACTCAACGACCATAACTCTGTAAAAAAAAATTCAAAAAGAAGGTGCCTAGAAGAGCCTGTGTGCAATAATTCAGAGTCTTACTCCCAACGATGCGTCCACTGCCTAAATAAAGTACCTGGAAATCATAAAAGGGACAAAACTCTGTCAACACTGTTTTGTTTTTCAAAACGTTAGATTCCAGGATTAAGGGACCCACGAATTTAGCCTCTGTGCAAAATTTCAGATTTCTATCTTTGTCGATGGGACCACAGCGTGTTCGCAACAT
This sequence comes from Clione limacina, assembly GCA_032362205.1. NCBI lineage: Eukaryota > Metazoa > Mollusca > Gastropoda > Pteropoda > Clionidae > Clione > Clione limacina. The sequence goes on from JAUUEB010501161.1 coordinate 8,799, forward strand.
ATTAACAAATACATATAGCAAAATACTTAAAGGGGCCATAACTCAGTTTTTAAAAGAATTATTTAAAAAATTGTGAAAGCTGATTTTAGTCACCTTTTTGCAAGATTTCAGATTCTTAACTCAGAACACAGCGTGTTTTTGCCAAATTAACAAAGAACATATAGCAAAATAAGAGCCATAACTCCGTCAGTTTTTCACAATTATATCTGGATTTAGATATCATAAATTATATTTTTGGTTTATATTATCCTTTCAAAAATGAAAGAGATATGAACGAAATTACTCGAGTTATTGTGTAAACAGACGCACGCACGCACGCACGCGCACGCACGCACGCAAACACGCACGCACACATACATACACACACACATACACACACACATACACACACACACACACATATATATATATATATAAACACACACACACACACACACATACACACACACACACACACACTCACACACACACACACTAACATAAATACATACATGCATACATTCACACTTACAAAAAAACGCACACACACAGACACACACACACATACTTACTAGATGTTGCAGTTAGGGATGGCAAGGCTGATACAGATGTCTGATAAATCATCGTTTTTCATGATATTTCTTTAGACATGTTTTTCTGAGTATGATATTGTTTGAATATCTGTTCATTATGGAAGTTACGAAATAGATAGTCAACAAATTTTAGGCAAATATAAGATGACGGTATATTTTTATGTGTTATACTTTTTGTGATATAATTTTACAATTCTTCAGGTTTTTACAGTGAGACTGTTTTAGTTATTTACTTTCTCTTAATTTAAAAAAGCTACAGTAAAAAAAATCATCCATTACTATATAAAACAACCCATTATCAAAGATAAAAAGAACTAACAAAGGAAATTGGTTGAATCGTCAGTATAGCAACTTTTGCTGATAAAAAAAATACTTTTTTAAACTGCATAGTGAAGACTTATATTATCAGCAAGTAGAGCAGTGTTATCTGCATATCGAAGGTCTGAGAGGTTTATTCCTCCTATTCTGATTCCTAGATCTTCGATTTCTGACTCACATTATGTAAGTTTATAAAGTATGTAATTTTCATCTCATTTATGTGAACGTCCCGTCTCATTTCGCACATCTTGCTCTCGCTTGACTGCTTTTAATATATTTCGACATTATGTCCCAGGGCTTTTAACTTCTCTTGACATTGGCTGTCGTTGATGTTAAATTACGATTTTCACCAAGTATTGGAAATTAGAAAGGACTTGTCCAGTCGATTGAATACTTTATAGGCAATTATATATTCCACTATTAAAGAAATATTCCAAGCGCAAATAAAAGACATTTGGTAGTAATGGATGGTATCACATTTTACATTGAATCTGCAAATATGAAGGGTGTTCGTGACAAACGACTTGTTACAGTATGTATATATTTATAAGGGGAAATTTATAATTGCATTCAATCTATTGCATTATCAAATAACGTTAATAAAAATATGTGTCTACAATTACATCAAATTAACAGTT
>JAUUEB010501172.1:0-10326 GCA_032362205.1 Clione limacina
TCAATGATTAAGACAATAGCATGATAGAATGTACATTGGTCAATGATTAAGACAATAGCATGATAGAATGTACATTGGTCAATGATTAAGACAATAGCATGATAGAATGTACATTGCACTTGAAAACAAGTATTTAAACATGTTAGTGCTGACTTTTAACAGTTTGATCAAAATATAAGGAAAAAGTGTCAAGAGCGGATTTCATGAAACACATTAATTAAAGATAGCGGTACTTTTGTATTTGTATTTGTATTTGTATTTGTATTGCTGTATGAAATACAAATCAGATTGTTTGCAAGCAAAGCCTAAATCAATAACAACAGAAGTTGTAAAGTATCAAAACTGTGTTGAAATACGACCAAATGGTTTGCATGACATAATATTATTTATTCCAAGTAAGGGTTAAAAATATAAAACGAACGAAAACATTACCACTTAATAGAAAGCAAGCCTCAGCAAGACAGAAAGCGAACAACAAAGGATAATGACACTGAAATACAACCTGTAGCTTTTTTTACAGAACCACTGCTCATCTACAAAATCAATAATCCTCAATAGTGTAATGTATATTTTTCTACAATTTCAAATCAATATTTCAGTGGAATTGAACGATCCATTCAAATATCTTGCGTCTAGATAGAGACATATTGATCTATTATTGCTGTTGCAGGGTATTTTTCTGTTTATTATTCAACATGATTCATTACAATTCTATGAAAGTTCGCACTGCTCTTGGCACAATGAATAAGCCTAAAGGCAAATTAAAAAGTCAACTTAACTGCTTGAATCAACAAAAAGCCAGTAAAAATCGATATTGGATCTCGATTCCATTTTCACATCGATGTCGGATGTCATATCATGGTCATATATCATATCAATGTTGGATGTCATATCATGGTCATATATAAAATATAGATATTGGATGTCATATCATGGTCATATATAAAATATAGATGTTGGATGTCATATCATGGTCATATATAAAATATAGATGTTGGATGTCATATCATGGTAATATACATCATATCGATGTCGGATGTCATATCATGGTAATATATATCATATCGATGTCGGATGTCATATAATGGTCATATATCATATCGATGTCGGATGTCATATAATGGTCCAATATCATATCGATGTTTGATGTCATATCATGGTCATATATCATATCGATGTTCGATACCATATCTTGGTCATATATCAAATCGATGTCGGATGTCATATCATGGTCATATATCAAATCGATGTCGGATGTCATATAATGGTCATATATCATATCGATGTCGGATGTCATATCATGGTCATATATCATATCGTTGTTTGATGTCATATCATGGTCATATATCAAATCAATGTCGGATGTCATATGAAGGTCATATGTCATATCGATGTTGGATGTCATATCATGGTCATTATATCATATCGATGTCGTATGTCATATCGCGGTCATATATTATATCGATGTCGGATGTCATATCATGGTCACATATCATATTTATGTCGGATGTCATATCATGGTCATATATCATATCGATGTTGGAAGTCATGTGGTCGAAACAAAAATTGCAATAAGAAAAATCGTTATAACTCCTGAACTGTTTATGATAGAAAAATCTGTGTGGCATCATGACCAAGTCCAATAATCATCTCGCAGTAAAAAAAAAACGTTAAAGAGTGAACTTCGAAACCATTTCTTCCTTACGAATTTACTGCCCTTTGTATCCATTTTTTTCATCTACCTTTACACCATGAACTTATATTCATCTATGAAACTATTCTGAAACTGTCATCACAACCGATTAAGTATTCAGCAGTGTATGCTGTTTTAAATAATACACAGTAATGTTGTAAGCATCATTTAGGGGTCTGTGGGAATCCATAAAATTCTCACTTTTATTTTTGGACATTTGCCCAACCGCTGAAAACTTGATATTTCTATTCATACTGATTTGGAAGTAATTATGATTTTTAACGGCTAAAACATTTTTTGTTCATTAATATCCACACTGATGCGGCAAAATGGTTGCAATGAGTTGATATCTAACAGATGTTCAAACATGATTTATTTCAAGTTTAGTGCAAAACAGTGCAATTTTGGGGACTATACCATATGTTGACTCACGGTAAAAATTGACGTGACAGTAGGTATATAATATTCTGTGTATTGGACCGTTCAATATGTTTTTCAAATGACACCTGAAATAAGAGATTGTAAGTAAATCAGCCATTTGAAACCCTCAACATTTAATACCGTTTTGTTTATTTTTCAAAATATTACCCGCATTTAACATCTCACCCTTTGATGATTACTTATAAAACTGAAACATTGACAATATCGAAATTATTGCATGCCCATTTTTTAGTGAAACAAAAGTCAAGATGAATGAAGTTTGTACTTTAACAAACGTTCTTAAAAATTCGTAATTCATCATAACCAAGAACCAATGCTCACACAAAATGATTTTCTAAATTCCCTGGCCTAAATTTGCAGCAGAAAAAATAAATTGAAAGCGATGATCAATTCAGTCGAGGTATCTTTTCTAACAAACCTTTGGTCATCATAATCATTAATTTATAGTCTGTTCTTCATTGGTAAGACTTTTCACCCAGAAATAGCACTTCACCATGTGTCGCAATTCAGGGCGAGCTTTGGTGCTAAGCACTTAGCCTCGAGGTCTTCCGTGATAACCTCCCTCCTCATTGGTGTTCATTTACGTAAATTGCCCTATTGGCTATTTTGGAACGAATCCTGTTATTCCGTCAACCGCTTCCGGTCCATCAGAGCCACCATCTATTTTTGTCAGAAAAATCGAGTAGTCTTTGGGCCACTTTCTCCACCCTTGGGATTCTTTTCATTATGATATTAGAAAAGATCATCGTATTTGCTTTCTAGGAAAAAACTTTGTATAAAAATATGTTTACTTAATTAAATAATGGCCCTTGATTACACAGACACAAATATTAATCCAAAAGTTTTCAAACAATCGATATAATTTAAAAAATCTATAACTCTTATAACACATTTCTTTTCTTAAAGATTGAAAAATATAACACACTAGTGGCTGAGTGACCGGGCTTACTCGGGAACGAACATATACAAAATGAAAGAAAACACGAATTGACCTGACTTTTGAACCACAGTGTAGAGTGATTATAGAACGGTCCCCGTCGCTACGCGCTGTTATGCCCCTACTCTTCCTTTGAAAATAGTAGTTTTAAACAACCTGTATTATAATAAGCTTCTTTCAGATTGTGCTTATTAATAGAGAAAGAGAAAACTGTGTTCAACAAAGGTGCCGCGCGAGTTTGAAGTGCGTCTGGAACGGAAGAGGAATGCTAGATAACCGTTGGTGTATGTTTGTGCACAGGTAGGTTAGAGTCATGGCGCGGTTACTGAGAATATAAAGTAAAACCTAAGAAAACTAATAGCTATTTTACATTCCACCGAGCTTAACTGCAATTATATCTACAAACACACTGCTAAAGTTTCAGTTCGATTGAGTCAAACTGTTGTTGTAATTTCATTACATGCAACATCCAGCCAAACAGATTTTTAATTTTATCACGTAGATTTTAGTCTTTAAGAGCCAGTTACTCACCATTTGTTACCTCTCTAAAGATTTTGTGTAGAGCACTTTTTTGGTTTTTGTTAATTCCTATGTCATACCAAAAATAGTAAGCAGTAAAGCTACGTCGGAAATTGGGTTTATGCTAATTCGGTGTATTCGAATGTATAATTCCTGTAGCAGGAGGATTTTCAGATATACGGCAGCTGATGTGGACAGTTGTCTAAACCTTGTTTTTCGATTGTTCCGCACCCCCAGTTCCTTATATTTATCTCCGTTTGATTTTAATGAAACTATAGCTCTGTTCTTTTAGCTTATAGGGTTTTAGTTCCAAGAGTAGTACAATCGTTATTCTTCTGTAAATAAGAATTAACACACAGTTCGAACACAAAAGCATATGTCAGTAGTCAACAGAATAATCAATCTAGTATAAAGGTCAAGTTTGGCCCTCAAGGTAATTTTAAAGCGGAAATACCTATCTATATTAATTGAATTGACATTGAAATTTTACTGATTTGAACTGAAAATGCCATAATGCCTCCAAGTATATTGTAATATTCTTTATTCAAACATATACTTAACGCCACAATTATTCAAACGATTTTGTGTGCCCTTTAACACCGCAATGGTTGAGCAAAAATCAACATGTGTACTATCAAATTAAAGGAAATTTAATTTTGTACAGGAATATTTACCTTATAAATCGAAATGATGAATACACAACTCAGGAACTTAAGAATTATAAAAAATGTTGAAAAAACAGAGTGCTTTAAAACAAGTGAACGCACACTGAAATGAAAAAAAAAACGAACATGAAAAACTTGTCTTTAATTTGAGGTCTAAAACACGTCGGAGCAGCAAAGAAACACGTGATATTTTACCTTAATAAGAACGATAAATATTTCTTGTTTTATTCATTCAATCATGAAAAAACATATTCATATCATGCTACTTGCTAGCGTGATATACGGCGATCTTTGTCAAAAGCGGATATTAAGTTTGCGATTTTTTTCTTTTTCAATAGCATCGTACTCTTCAACCAGGGCTTTACGAATCTCATTTGCTGTATGTGGCCTTGTGATGTCTTGTTGGAACAACTGAATATCTCGGCGTTTTCTTTAAAAAAGAAACCACATGGGGGATCAGCACATAATCAACGTACACACCTGCGTCCACGTTACTTTCAAACACCACCAGTTCAGTGATCTGCAGCAGTGATTCCGACCAACACCATAACAGAACCGCCGCCATATCTGTTAACCTCTTTCACCCACTTTCTATAAAACCGTGCCCCTTTTCGTCTCCAACTCTTAATTAATTCATCGTTGAAGCTGGTGTTAAAGGATAGAATCACCCATTGAAATTGTGTCTGTTTTTACTAGTAAACATTTTGGCCAATAAATTACACACACACATCTCAAAAACTACACTTCTACTGTAAACTAGTGCCTCTTCTAGAGGACTTTATAGATGATGAACACAAACATCTCGAGTTTTGTCACAATATACCCAATTTGGTATGTTTTTGAAGTAGCAAAAAATAGGACCCCATACTTTCAAAATTACCTACGGATCAATCCCTGAGGCAAACTTTTAAAGAAAATCACTCTTATTGAATAAACAAAGATGGCCTAAATTCACAGAAATCAATTTTATCATGATTGGAGCTGTCAGGGAGTTTTTTTTAAAGCAGGATCTGATCACCCACTAATTAAGAGTTTTGTTTTGGTGTAATTCCGATATTTCTAATGGGTGATTCTAACCTAAACCCTACTTTCATAAAAAAGAACCCGTTGCTTCTGAAATCCAACAATAGACGTTTGCTCACCGCCAACGCCATCCGCGCCTTGTCTTTTGACCCTGGTCCAACGTACGGCGATCGGCAATCCAATCCACTGCAACAATTATTCATACGATTTAAAACAAGAAAAATCATTCTTATTATTGTAATACATCATGTGTCTCTTTGCTATTTCGGCGTGTTAATCATTAAATTAAAGCCAATGTTTTTGTTGTTTAGTCATTTTTCATTTACTTGTTTCAAGTGCACTTAAGTTTTTTAACAGTTTTTAGGTACCCAAATTGTTTGTTCCTTATTTCGATTTAGAAGTTATATATTCCTATATATTCCTTTGTGATAAACACGATGATGTTGGCTCCTTATTGATTTGTTAAAGCGCACACAAAATCGTTCGAATAAGTGTGGCGTTAAGTATATTAATTGATATACAGCTCGACACTAGTATTTATCCGTTTTGAAAATGTTTGAAAGTCAAAATTATGGTGGCCATTCTTGAAGAATGATTTAGCTTGATAATCATCTACATCAGGATAATCAAGCTGCAGCATTTGAACCAAATCCTCCCTGAAACATTGCTACCGTCAAACTTGCTGATTAAGAGGAAACTATAGCTATATAGCAAAACATAAACAAATGCAAATCTGTTATTTGTAAAGCTGCCGTATTAGTGACGAATTATAAGAATGCCATTTCGTATTTTAAATGAAGTCATGAGAAAACTTAATCTGCATTCTAAGAAACGGACATCTACATAATATAATTCAAATCAAAGTATCTTTGTTTATTTATTTGTGTGTGTGTGTGTATTTGTATACAATGGGATTACAGCCACAGTTTGAACTCAATTGACTTGAAACTCTCGCAAAATGTTGGTAAATATTTGCAGATGTGTAGTTAAGCTTTTGGTTAATATCGATCGACTGTAAAAAAAAGTTATCAGCGTTTTAGTTTTAATTTGTTTTTGTAAATCACCTTCCATTAATCATGAAAAAACATGAACCATATCCGAAAATCCGTAATTGCACATTCAGTGAACGCAAAGTTCGCAATGTTTTCGTTCCGTCTTAAATGTAGACAAAATCCAAAGGGTTTGATATACAGGTTGGTCAAAAACTTTGAATTCAAAACGGGTCGGGGGCATATTTGCGCATAATGGGGAGAGAGAGAGAGGTCTACATGGTGGTAAAAAGGTCAGCGTGTTTCTTTCTTTGTGTATCCTTCCCGGGTAAAACCGGGTACTAAGCCACTAGTTTTAAATAAAGCTCTATTTTGCCTGCAACCAAGTATTCCAATAATATGACAGATATTTTCGTTGGCTAGTTGTTTATGTGTGCATATTTACTAATCGAATCAACTCCATTTATGACCCTTTTTTAATGAATGATCAACATAACGTCATTTCGGATAAAAAAGGTAAAATAAGTTCATATTTTTAAAAAAACACGACAAAAGCTACAGATAGTTAATTTTCTTGCAAACACAATATCAAGTATTTTTTGCATTCTACATTCAAAAGACATTTTTTTTAAATAATTACTTTTAGTTAAAATGTAATTTAACTTTCAAGGGTCATCCTCGGTATTGTACAAATTCAAAGTCACAAACTTTTTATGGAGTTCCTCTATCAGAAAAACACGGTATGAATTCCAATGGAGAGGAATGTCCAGTCGCCTATAGTGTAGAGCATTGTTGACTGAATGAATATTATTCTTATGCTTTAGATAATAAAGAACCTATAGGAAAACAAATACATTCTTAAAATGAAAAAAATAGGAAACATCCCGACGTAAAAATCTTCTTCAGTTTGGGTTTCAGATGAATATTTCATGCAACAACTCTTCAACCATCTTTAACAAAATGTCGAGGTTCTTTGAAAAAATATATCGATCCATGTCTTTGACTTTGACGTCACGCTGACGTCACGACATCCTCTTTGGATCACATGACACGTGATTAGAACAGTCCTCGACTTGCACTCAATGAATGTGGCGGCCAGATAGGCACAAAAGCCCCATTCATGTCCAGATTCCGTCCCTTCCACTAATACACCAACCCAGTAAAAAAGGAAAACACCCACCCGACACAGTGACAACTACGCCCCCATTTCGTCGTGTGGCACAATGACAATGGGCGACCACTGACACGAGCCGATCGTGATACTCACCAACTCTTGTCTTCAACTGCCAGATTTCTGCCCCTCACTCCACCAGAAACATCACAGCAACCAGCCATGTGTGTGAGTTTGATTGAACTATTTGATTTCATTCTAATAAGCGGTGTCGTTAAGCGCTGTAAAAAGATTAACACGGATATTATGTTTTTTCAGGAAAATATTTAGATTTAAACGTACTTTCAAACTCCCAAAATATAATGAATCCTTTGTTAAAACAACACTCTGGATTTTAGTGCAATGATGAAAGATGATGCAAGATTAAAGTATTCTACTTCAAATCGGATAAAAACATACGGATACATAACTATACGCTGGAAACATGAGGGACGCAAGTAATTATTATGTGAGGATTAATGTTTAGCATGTTTTGTATTCGATATTCTCTGTCTGTCTGAAAGAATGAAGTCAAGTCATGTAAAATTATGTTCCATCACATGTTTAAAAGGCACGCATATGCTTGAGGGAATGATTGCTTCATCACTAATTAATGGTTGCTTATTGATCGTGGAATCAACCGTTCCGGGATTGTTGTCGAGGGCAGATGCCACTCTTACTTAAGTTCTTTGGTCCGGTAATCGGCTATCACCCTACTAAGAAAATCGATATCGCCTTACTACATGGAAATTAAAGAGGGATGGAACAGTCACTTAAGAGCGAACACTATTAACCGAGGTTGACTCGGGTTAACAGAGGGATCGACAAGTGTAATTGAGAGGATTTCAATGTTGATGTTGGAACATTTAACAGAATTGAGTCAATATTGATTTGATACAGGTTAGACAGATTTGATAGCGTAGTGTTCAGTGCATTTGTTTACCCTGCAGATAATACGAGTTCAAATCCCATGAAAGAATCCTTCGTATATCTCTGCCATTCTCAGTCTAACCAAAAATGACATAAATAACTCAAAGTCGATTGCTAAGCTCAGGATAAATTGTCTCACTTAAACGCACTTGAACAATAATTCTCCTACGTGATGATATGTCACGAGAACAAAACGCTTGAAGCGGTGTTTTAATAAGACATATAACATGTTGCTATTGATCTTACATGTAGATATTGATATAACATGAAGATATCGAGGCCACATATAGATGTTAATGTCACAGGTTGGTATTATTGTCACATGCAGATATTGATATAACATGTAGATATCGAGGCCACATATAGATGTTAATGTCACAGGTTGATATTATTGTCACATGCAGATATTGACGTTCCATGACCATATTGATCGGGGAAAAAACAAGAGCATCGCGATATGTTAGGGGTTTGAAAATGACATAACGTGTCTTTGTGTGTACTTATATTTTAATTGTATAAATGACTTACTAAAACGCTTCAACACTAACTCACACGCTCACTCACTCACTAACTCACTCTCTCACTCACACACTCACACACTCACACACTCACACATTCACACTCTCACACACTAAATCAATAACTCACTCACCCAGTTCCTAACACACACACTCACTCACTTACTCGCTCACCTACTCACTCACTCACTCGCTCACCTACTCACTCACTCACTTGCTCACTCATGCAACCACTCACCCATCTACCCATCTACCCATCCAACCACTCACTAACGTACTCACTCACTTACTCACTCACTCACTCACTCACTCACTCAAAAAACTCACTCACTCACTCACTTACTCACTCACTTAATCACTCACTCAAAAACACACTCACTCGTTTAATCACTCATACTCTCACTCATATACTAAATTATCCACTACCTCACTAGTCCCTCACTAACTCACTGATTCACTTACTCAGTCAGTCAGCCACTCATTCACTCACTCACTCACTCACTCACTCACTCACTCACTCACTCACTCACTTATTCACTAGCTGTTTAAACGCTTATTCATTGAATAACAGACTGAATAATTTACTCTTTCGTTTGATCAGTCGCTTACTCAGTTGTTCATTGATATAAATGCGAATAGAAAGATATACGAGGCTTTGCTATAATATAACCAAATAAACCCCTTATGTTTCATGTCATACCATGTAATGTTTTATTGGTGTTATGGAGAACAAGTTCCAGACAATGATAATCTATAACATTGAAATAATCACGACACTCTATTTTGATTTAACACTTGGTTTCAGTTGCAATAGAAATATGTTGATTGTCTTTATTTTTTAATATAAAGCGTAGAAAAAGCTAACACAAAAAAGTCATTAAACAAGTTGTCTCTGTTCGAGCTATAAGTTAACGATCTGAACAAGCAAATATATTTTAGTCTAAAGCTTTTTATTTGATTATATCTATTTCAAGAAATATAATGTCCACTATTTTTGTGTGTGATCCTTCGAGCCACAATCCTGATTAAGCAGTATATGTGCAAAGTTGTTGTTATGAAGAGTGACTTTGACTAATTACTCAACGGTTATTTCTAAAAGCATTCTTAATAACTGTCTCTATGGAATTTTAATGAAAACAATTGAGCGAGTTATATACATTTTCTCAGACGATGAATCCCAAATGTCGGCTGGGCAAAATACATGTTATGAGTTTGAACGTTAATTTCATCAAGATGTGTAGTTCAATTTACGTGCAACGTAAACAAAATTCATCTTAAGGTGGCTGCTCGATGAAAAATTTGTGCGGCCAAACATAAAACTGTAGGGGTAGATTAGAGTAAATCTAGCATAAAATATATTTATATCGTGTGTTTTTAGTGTCTTGAAAAACCAATTTTCACCAAAAGTGAGTTTTCAGGAACATCATTCAATTTTCCTTTCCCCTTTGAAAACATTGCGAA
>JAUUEB010501183.1:0-10326 GCA_032362205.1 Clione limacina
GGTGGGTAGTTTGGTCGAACCACCCGGGTGGGGTAGTTCGACAAAATTCAGCATCCACCCGGGTGGGGTGGGGTGGCTACCCGGGTATAGTTTTCGCTACCGGGGTAGGTGCCCACCCCACCCGACCACAACACTGTTAGATTATTTATTTCCAATGTTCACTTTTTGACTCTGATTGAGCGTAATATGAGTGCCAATGTTTCTTTTGATACATCTTTTGTTATGATTGATTGTGTCCGTTTTTAATGTGTTACTTCTTGTTGCTGTTATTTTAATCTAATTAACACACATAACAGTTTTGTTGATATCCACTTTTGTATTAACTAGGTGTACTGTTTAATACATAAAATCGGGTGCTTTAAAGGGCTCCATAATTACTGGACCAGAGGTTGCTCCCTTCCTTCAAAGTCCTACGTGCTTGTTAGTTTTAAGTAACTGTCTTCGCAGCCCACATGATGCGGGGGGGGGACTTTTGACCCAATGGGGCCTTGCACAGACGAAGAAAAAGAGGAAAATGGGAAATAAGAGGGGGAACAAGATAAAAATCCAAAGTTGTTTCGAAAGTACTTTTGAAGGTGATCGCACATATTAAAGTTTTAAGCTTACTAAGCTTACTTATTTCGTCATTAGATTGACTCATATTTTTTCTTAAAAACAACAATTTGTCCTACTCATCTTGTTCGATAAATTGCATACTTAAGAATCAGTTACTTTAAAGATGCTTCTTAAACATGATTTATACATGTGTGGTTATTGTCGTGGTAGGCTGTCAGACACTGGAGCAAAAGGGTTCTTAATGCATTAGAACCTGACTTGTTTATTACCCGAAATGTGTCCTCAATCAACCCGTGTAAAATATCGGACCTGAAAATTAAGTTTTTATTAATTTATATAATTTTATTATTTAAAATGCAATAGCTCAGTATGTTTCCCAGGAAAATTTGCCTAAGTGTAATCATTAAGTAGACCAGGAATAATAGATATTTTAACATGAATCGTCTGCCATCGGTATTGTCATATCATATGACAAATGGTAATTATAACTTTCTTTCTAATAATAAGTTTTAACAAGTAATTTGACTAAAGTAAAAGGCTAGCACATAAGAATGTGGATACGTCCTGTTTTTAAATTAGTGGCGTTGCCTAAAATATTCAATCTTTTTTTGATATATAGATATATAATAGACACACACATTCAAACATAGAAGAAAACAGTTAGAGAAGGTTTATGAGATAAACTAGGATACAAGATAAGCTTTTTTCAAAGTTTTGTTTTAATTTTACATTTGAATAGATGCTGACATGGCATAGTAAAACTATAAGCTATGAAAACAAAACCCTGCTTAATTTGTTAATGCATTATACATTTTAGGCTTTGGGTTAATAATTATAATGTTGCTTAGTCTTCAACGTCTCCATCAAGAACCGCAAGTTCAAATCGTTATTGATTACAAGATCCACTTGAGCTTCAAATAATACATATGAAAAATGCATGACAAGATCAATTTAGCATACAGAACAAAACAAAACAAAACTCAATATAAATATCAATAAAAATCATATCGTAAAATCGATATTAATACTTAAAATATCTTCTATAACGGTTGCTGTAAATATAACGAATAACAAGAGCAAACATTCCGTAAACGCATTCACATCTTTTTTTTAGGGAAACGTGATATACATGAAAAGTAGGCTTTAAGAAAAGTAGCTTGAAAATAACCCATATTAGTTTTTAAAAGTAAAACATAATGCTATATTACAATACAAATCAGCTTCATATGAATGCACAACAAACATAATGTATCTAACTTCAAATTGAATTTCTAGAAACAACAAATGAAAGTCTGAACTACGTTCAGCTGTTATAGTTTTGAGTACATACTATGGCAAGTAGCTACGAACACGACCTAACTATTTCAAATAGTTGTATTTCTATTCGTCTTGTATGTCTGACAATGAACATATACATACATGACAGAAGAGGATGAGCTATTAATATTATACAAAGGGAATGATGTATATATTGTTATGGTTTACTGAGTGATAATTCTAGGAGAGTGTTCTGGTTGGATATTGTCTTGTATAATCAATATCATGTAACACTCTTATGACAGGCTCATAAAATACAATTAAAATAGGAAAAGCAAACTAATCAAGTAAATACATTTGTCTGAGAGTGGCTAACATGATTACGTTTAACCAGATGTGTTCAGCATTGAAGTCATTTTGAGACTACAGAGATAAATTAGCTTAGACTACGGGAAGTATATTTTCCCTCAACAACATACGCATTGATAGATACATATACAGACATTCAAGTACTAACTTCTACAGACAGGTGTGTGTACCACCTATGGAATCACATATACTTAGACTCACAAATTATATGACACAATCTTGGTGTCTATACTTTTTTTTTATCTTCATCAACTGAATGATTGATTCTCCCAGATCTAATCTTTGTCTCGTTTTATTGATTTCTCATTTTTAAAAACATAACATTTATATTCCGAGATGGATCTGTATCGATGAAATGTCAGCAAACTACCTGATAATTTGATGGAAGCATAATGAAACCACCTGAGTTGTTTCTCAAGACGCGGTCAGGTTTTTCTAAGAGGTTTCAGTTTGTCGAGTACTTGTTGACTTGCGTGAACACTCGACTTGGTGTTGTTAAAGAATGGAATCGAATCATCGAATGTTTGTTCCTTGACTTTTGATTCTTCATTTATTAAGGTTAGAATCAAGTAATTATAAAAGGAGTATTTTACTATGTAAATCCAATGAACCTCGGCTCACTTTCCTGGTTTCAGGAATGAACTTCAGCTTTGTTGCGAGTTTTATTTAAAAGCTACACCCTTGCCACAACAAATTTATAAATTTGAAAAAATATTTAAGCCACTCACATTTCTACAATTAGCATTGGGGAGCCCTCTCCACTGTCAAAAGACGCTAAATCGTCAGAGTATGCCAAGTTGAAACTTGGCTCTGTAGTAACAATGGAAATTATATTTTACACATGTCTGTGCCTACATGCTCTACTTTTTATCAAAATTGTAGAATAATGAAAAATAGCACACCATAGAAAAATATTTCAATGTTTTAAAACAGCCATGATACCATCAAACTTTTTATTTCTGTCACAGGTGCTGATCAATAGTTCTTAATAACTTGATTCTAACCATAAGGAATTTCACGACTCTCACATCAGTTTGATCAAATATCGGTGACATCGAGTATCCTGTAGCGGTTCAATAATATTATATTTGAACGGTTGAGATATTGGCTGCTAGTTATATGTCAACGAAAAATCGTGATAAATGCTTGATTGATCTTGATGACGCTTGGTTAAAGACTGCAGCAGACAAGAAATAATGAGACAAATTATGAGGCAGGTATTCGATACATAAAGAAAAAGCAGACGCCAAGTCAGTGTTGGATAATAAATTTACGTGTTTTACGCGGATGCCAAGTCGATCTATCTAGCACAAAATGACGAAAGAAGAAAGCCGTATGTCTCTTTTTCTCTTTTTCTCTTTTTTTCTCTCCTTCTCTATTCCTCTCCATCTCTTTGTCTAAAATACATAACATATATATCTTGAAAGTTACTACTATTAGTAGTATTACTTATACTTTTGCTAATTTTTATACTGATGATTCATTTGTATGTGTGTTTTAAGATGATTGTTACAATATTCAAATGCAATAATTATGTATTTTATATGTCATATGTATGTAAAGCTGACATAAATTTCTATTTATGGACAATCAAGTTTATCGTATCTTATCTTATCCTAACAGCATCCACCTGCCTACTACTTGCCTTCAATGATGTTATAATATCAGCGTTGGTTGCACCTGCTAGTCATTATAAGCACAAAGACTGAACACATTCTTACATAATCTTCGTAACTTTTCTTCAATTGATTGAGAAAGGCTTTTACTTGTGCCAATTAGTAGTGTTCTGTCATATTCGGCAAATAAATGAGGAATCTTACTGCATCGTTGAGGAAGTATCTCGTGCGTGCTCCTCATACTTGTATTTTTGGATAAGCCTAAATTGTTTCAGCTTTGTCTTGAAGAGTGAATCCATACTTAACAACAACACTATAATAAATTAGCAAAAAAAAAATGCGGGTCAGAGTCCATGCTCTTACTGAGTGGCTGCTTCCTTGACACTCACACTTCTTTCGATTTTCGAACCCGACAGAATGACTGAATAATGTTCTGCAACTACCAAAGACCTTTATTTAACTAAGAAGAGGGTCGATCCATTGTCATTTGTAGTTTCCGGCATGGAAGAAGGACCAAATTACATTAAAAAGTAATATGTTTCCTCTGCTTATATTTGTTATTATGCCGAAAATTCTGGTGATTACATTTTTTTTTATTTTGCTGTCTCTCTATTATATTATAGTACATCATTTCTATATTTATTATCCAATCGCCTCATAAACCAATGCCAATGATATTAATCCGTTTTTCAGTAACAATTAGTTTCTAGATAATTTTTACTTACTTCTTTTAGCGTTATATTAATATTTCGGTGTCAACTCACACGTTTTTGTGATCAGGAAATTCATTTGAACCTATAAAATGCGTGCGCTTTATTTTGTTCAATATCGTTAATTTTGTTTCCT
Organism: Clione limacina; assembly: GCA_032362205.1. NCBI lineage: Eukaryota > Metazoa > Mollusca > Gastropoda > Pteropoda > Clionidae > Clione > Clione limacina. Next base: position 4,644 of record JAUUEB010501183.1, read on the forward strand.
TCTTTTCATATCGATGTAACGACTACTCTCACATTCACGTTCACACTTAGTCTAGTGTATACGTGCCTATGTAATCTAATTATCCTCAATCATCAAATTTGCAATTCTTTATTTATCAAATGCATTGGTAAAACCCTCAATTCAGTGTCTAGACTGAGTATTTGTTATTTACGTACAGTAAATCAACTCGAGCTTACTTGCTTAGGTCACTTGATATGATTAAACAAACACATACTTCGCAAATAAGTACTTACTCGCTGACTATAGACAAACCACTGAATCTCATCTGTAGACTAGTCGTGCATGACAAAATACGATTCAAAGAAGCAGTTTGGTTCAATCGTTCGTAAACAGTCTTCACCAAAGAAAATAAGAACGCTAGAGTGACAGAGAGATAAAGAAGTTTGATTCAAACGTCCGCGAGTTCCGTATACTTAATACTACAGATGCTGATTCTTAAATACTTTAAAACCGTCTAATTTTGTTGCGTATACTAGCTGCGCATCTTGAACGACTGACAGTACAGATTTTATTATCCATTGAAATAACATCCGGATAAGTTGTATTCTATATGGAAATATATTTGTAGTGTACGATCATTGATAAGCCTAACAGCAGATTGAAGCAATTCATTACTTCTGCACACACATTGTAAATGGAAGCCTACAACAAATCTTACGAGTACTTAGTACCGAATGTTATCATTCCACGAATAAAACGAGATAACACGAGATAACACGAGATAACACGAGATAACATGAGATAATATGAGATAACATGAGATAACATGATATAACATGAGATAACACGAGATAACGTCAGATAACACGAGATAGCACGGTATAACATGAGATACCACGAGATAACACGAAATAACATGTATAACAAGGGATAACATGAGATAACACGAGATAACGTCAGATAACACGAGATAACACGAGACAACATGAGATAACACGAGATTACACGTGATAACATGAGATAACACGAGATAACGCCAGATAACACGTGATAACATGATATAACATGATATAACACGAGATAACACGAGATAACATGAGACGACACGAGATAACACGAGATAACACGAGATAACACGAGATAACACGAGATAGCACGATATAACACGCGATAACATGAGATGACACGAGATAACATGATACAACACGAGATAACGTGATATAACATTAGATGACACGATATAACGTGATAAAACACGAGATAACATGATATAACACGAGATAACACGAGATTACACGAGATAACACGAGATAACACGAACTAACATGAGATAACATGAGATAACAGGAGATACCACTAAATAACAAAAGATAACGTGAGATAACGTGAGATAACACAAGATAACACGATATAACACGATATAACACAAGATAACACGAGATAACACGATATAACACGAGACAACATGAGATAACGTGAGATAACATGACAAAACTTGAGATTTCGTTAATTTTGCGTGATTTTTGAGTGGTTTTGGGTCAAAATGGTAAATGTCGAAACAAAGTTCTGTAAAGTCAAATAAAACACGAGATTACGTGAGATAACACGAGTTAACATCAGATTTCGTGAGATAAAGTGAGATAACGTGAGATAACGTGAGATAACGTGAGATAACGTGAGATAACGTGATTTCTGAGTGATTTTCGAGTGATTTCGGCTTAAAATGGCAAAATTCACAAAGGCGAATGTTTTGACATGCTGGTTAACTCCCCCTGGATATTCCCCTGGCGAGCTTCCGGTTCCGATTTGTTCGAGTGCCGATTGTTTTTTATACCGATCCAACGTGATTAAGATATCTCGTGTTATCTCTTGTTATCTGACGTTATCTCGTGTAATCTCGTGTTATCTCGTGTTATCTCGTGTTATCTCGTGATGGTCTAGTGGTGAGCGTACTCGACTCTCACCTGAGAGGTAGGGGGTTCGAGCCCTCGCGTCACCACAAGTCATTTTCAGTAATACCTTGGGAAAGTATTGTCACCCTATTTCCCACGTGGCGCTGCTCTGCGGCGACAAGCATTGACCTAAAAAATCATTGTGGAAAAAAGTGCCCTCACGGGACAAAAAAAACCTTCGGGGGACATAAATATTTTATCTCGTGTTATATCGTGTTATCTGACGTTATCTCGTCTTACCTCATGTTATATCATGTTATCTTGTGTTATCTCGTGTTATCTCGTGTTATCTCGTGTTATCTCGTGTTATCGCGTCTTATCTTGTGTTATTTCGTGTTATCTCGTTTAATATCGTGTTATCTCGTGTTATATCATGTTATCTCGTGTTATTTCACGTTATCTTGTGTTATATCATATTATCTCGTGTTATCTCGTGTTATCTCCCGTTATCTCATGTTATCTCGAGTTATATCATATTATCTCGGGTTATCTCGTGTTATATCATGTTATCTCGTGTCATCTCATGTTATCTGACGTTATCTCGTTTTATCTCGTGTTATCTCATGTTATCTCGTGTTATCTCGTGGTGTCTCGTGTTATCTCGTGTTATATCGTTATATCTCGTGTTATCTCGTGTTATCTCGTGTTATCTCGTGTTATTCGTGGAATGAATATCACTAGATCAATGTAAAATTAGCTTCTTGTCTTTACATTTTCAAGATAAAACATAAATCATACCGCTAAAATATAATTATCTTCCATTAAATTTGTATAAGACCCCAGAGTTCTGTGTTTACTATCAATAATAGTTGACTAGCCACAACAACTGAGACTTAATTAAGTTTAACAATAATTTCAAGTAGTTTTTTGTATTTGGTTAAAGCAAAACTGTTAGCTAATTGAAAACAGAAATTGATATCCCTTTAGAATATGTCATGATGACGAGTCCGGATGGCGGTACTATGACAGCTAATTGTGTCTTGTCTGATAATGGCGCCTGACTGTCGCGGTATCAAGCGGAGGATCACGTGACCATGGCACATCATGGCATTATGTCACATTGTAGATGGCGGGGCATGTCGTCTGTTACCAATTTTTTAATCATGTATCACGTTTCAGAATGCAATGGACATTTATTTCAATTCAGAAACTGATTTTTAAGATTACAATAAGACCAAAGCCAAAGACGTCAGTTAGAGACAGAAAAACTCTTTGATTTCTCCAATATTGCTACTTAGAATTTGTATACAGAACATTGGAGCTAAAATATCGATTCATCACACCTAAACGACAGCCAAAACACATTTCCGCAGTAATATAGGTCCTTAGTTAATGTAAAACTTATGTTTTCTTTCAAACCATGTGATTTTTCTGATGAAGTCCTTCCTAGATATCTTGAGTTAGTTAAGTAAATTATTTCAAATGTATTAATTGAAATAGGTATCAAGAATCAGTAAACACGATCCTTTCTACAATAAACAATCTGAACCATCTAAAGAGATTTGCAAAGTGATTGTTGCTCATGTAATTCTCAACTCAAACGCTTTTACATACTTATTACAAATGAATTTAATGGTTCTTATGTATTAGTGACTTTGATTATGTCAAAGTTATACTTATAACAATCCGGAAGTTCAATGATATATGTTTCCAACGTTGATGCAATTTGATAAACACATTGTCGACCTATTCATCTTTTAATTGGTAAAACATCAATTGAACAGCAAATATGTATTTGTTATGTGAACACTGTGGACGTTGACTTTCTACACAGTTTTTAAACTGTTGGTCTCGGCTCTGGTTTTGATAACTGCTATCAAATACTATTCAAAAGTAGATTAAAAACGGCATTCAGACAGGAATGCGACTGGGAATTGCGCTGTTTTAATGATATCTATTCATCATTCAAAGTTATTCAACTCTGCTTATATCAACATAAGCGTTGTCGATGTTTAATCAAGAATGAAAGATATATGTTTACACACAAAATAATCAAATTTAATCAAAATTCTGTTGAAAAGGATGTACTATAGAAATTGATTTTTGAAATTTAAAACTTCTTAAAATTGATATTTTTTGTACAGTATTTCAATTCATTAAAATCATTAATGTCCTGCTTAGATATCAATCATATGAATATTGTTGTTCGGAGATTAAGCTTTGTTATTATTATTATGTGCACCGTATGGTGTATTTTAAATATCCACCCAAAGATCATCACAATTAGGAAGCTATCAATGACGTTAATTAAACAGTTGAAGAAAGTGCATAATATTTAAAAAAAACATTCATGCCATCAATATTACTCTTTATAATCTCTTGATGACAACGAATAATATAAATTAAAATGATCTGATCCATATATTCTTTACTTTCAACCAGGGTTGGCGTTATCATAAAATGTCACCTAAACCGCCAAAAAAGTCTCACGTGTGTAAAATATATTTAAGGGATATTCAAGTATGTCTTCTTGTATATGTGACATCTCATTGTTTGTATGCATTCAATCTGCATTTTTCATCTGTAATCGTTATGTAAATCATAACATTCCATGATTTATAATAATATGAAACTGCATGGTATTATGAGTGTGAGTGATATGACATAATGGCTGACTAATGTCCATAACCATGTGAAAGTAAAGTGCATGAAAGTATATCAAGTATGTATTAAGACATAACCGAGATTCCATTGCAAGGTCTGTGTAATCAAAGTGAATTCTTTTCTAATTCGACATATGTTTGTACTAGATTGCCTCACCTTTGTTTTGTTACGCAACTTGTACACATAGTGTGTTGAATGAGCTTATCCTTTTCCCTTTCTTTTTTGTGTGTTCTTGACATGAATATATTGTATTGTAGCCCAACACATACGTTGAATCATAATCAGACAATTAATTATTCTGAAACATATTACAACGACAAGATATATGTTTTGTCAATAAATGAATTCAGATTTTCGGTCAATATTAAACCGAGTTTGGTTGGAAAAGGTATGCCCAGAAATGTATGTAATGTGAATGTATGCCAACATAGTTTACATATCTTGGCTCGTAAAGATACCAAACCTGCGAACATCTGCGAAAGATGAACACTTGTTTGCCTATTTCCAAATCCGAGCAGTTAACAAAACATCATCTGCTTATATAACATCTCAAGGTATAACAACATAACACAAACGTTTTTGTGTATACAAATAACCAACATTATTACTCAAATCGAACATTATCTATTGCATCAGACAAAGACAACATTTTATAAATATAATTAAACAAACCAAACGATTAAACACATCAATTTAGTGATTGACAAAAAAAAGTTAATTGTTTACAAAATCAATTAACTCGCTAGAGCAATAAAGAAATGAACACTATTACATTTGACACCCATGAGAAGATTGAACGCTTCACAACCCAGATCCATTTCTCAAATAGAGATCGTCGTTTTCCAAAACAATTTGGCTCATCAATTAATTATTGAATTAAAGTATAAAAAGGTTAGTAATGCCGTAAAGGGTCATCATATATGCAGGAAATAGGCAGTTTCATAGTAACCAGCCCAAAGCTCGAGAGACTCATAGAAAGGAATTACATTACAATAATAGCCCTTTTAAGAATAGAAGGCACCAACTAAACGCATGACGACAGAAAAGGGTAACGGCTTTGACCTCTGGTAAAAGTCAAAACGTGAATACTGTTTCCCCCTCTGTTTCTCTCTCTCTCTCTCTCTCTCTCTCTCTCTCTCTCTCTCTCTCTCTCTCTCTCTCTCTCT
>JAUUEB010501194.1:0-10326 GCA_032362205.1 Clione limacina
AGGAGAGTATTTTCGCGAAGACTTTGCAGGAGTGGGGGGGGGGGTAATGTCAATAGGGCATTTAAAACCTTAGGGGATGATTGGTCTTTCGAAACTTTCTTCTTTTTCATCTTCTGCTGAGGCGATTAATAGAGGTAGTACCACGTGTTTACAACTTTTAAACTAATAATATTGTTTGTAGAAAATTTGAGTTTTTCACTGCCACTTTTGATAATTTGTGATGATCAAATTGAACTGAGAGGGAGCGTTAAGACCAAATCGACGAATTGAGGGAGCGTTTAGCGACCCAACATTCTAGTTACCAATAAAGCTAGATAATGAACGCACCAAAACGTAAAACTTTTCGAAATTTTCAAAACTAGAGTAATTAAGACTAAAATAAACAGGCAGTTATAATACCTGATATCAATCTCAATGACAAATATCATTCGAGGTAAACGCCGGTCAGATAAGTTTTATGATAAAGTATAATGCAAGTTTCAGGTTGTTACGTTAAATTATAGTATCAAGGATGTGAACTTATCACTTTATTCCCAATGTCTAATTTCTCTTAAAGAGGAGATTGATTGGGTTAAGAATAGATTCGATAGACAATGGTTAAACAACGAAGAAGATAAGAACACAATCACCGTAGAAAATTATCGATCCTGTCATATTCATCAACATACCGAAGTCGTAAAGTTGGGATAACATCACCGCTTAATGACTCTGATGGCCGTGTTTGACCATGCAAGAGAATTGGGTGTGGTGTGGTGGTGCGGATATATACAGACATATTAGTTTTTACTGATCATTTCCTTTGGGTAAATAGAAATGTATTATGGTGGCTCTGGCTACTGGCATAAGAAGTAAATCTAGCGTCTCCTTCGTATAGATTTGGTTTGGGTTTGTTGTTAAATGCTGCTCGCCATTTATACAGTCACTAAATAAAATGAGATTTTTAATAGATTGTTTTATATTTCAAACATGTAAAGTTATTTTAATAAGTAAACACAAACGCATGAAGTAAACCTCATGTCCTTCAAATGATGTGAAAATCCAGTCTGTTATGTTCTAATGGATTTGCTTTTCCTATATCAGTATCCAAATAAACTTTGTACATGCTTTGAATTAGATTCTTCCAAATATACCAATGGTTTTTGTGTTCATATATTATGACTCCCTACTAGGTCTCACATAACATAAACTCGACAAGGAACAATCTGAACTCGGTTTTTACTCATTTCAGCCCACAGTTCATCATTCTCAAGTTGAACTCTAACAGTTGAAACAAATTTGAACATCTTAATTCAAATAGGAATATGGCCCGCGGGATACCGATGTTGAAGTATTCATAACATAAAATAATAACTTTTCTGTGTTCAGTATTCGTTTTTGTTTACAATACACAAGCTATTCAGCTTGAGGTGATTAAATAGTGATCACGTAAACAAATACTCAGTCTCAACATGCATGACAACGAAGAGACAAATATATTCATTGTGACGTCACTTCAGGGGCTCTGATATGAGCGTATACCTTTAAAGATTTTTTTAAATCTCATCAACCACCCCGCGATCTGTTCTCTTTAAACATCATGTGTATCCAAGACGAGTAGTTCATGAATATAACAGTAAATACATTCTTGAACTATGCAAATATTTTGTCTTATGCCTTATCGATAGTTAAATGTATACGTCATTGGTTTAGGCAATTTAGAGTGATTTGCGACTGTAAAGGTTTTAGCTGACTCTTAACGCACGTCACCTTTGTGTCCTAATTATTCTGAGCTTTAAGAATTATCCTTGGAGCTTAGTGATAAATCCTGCACTAAGTCCTGTCCATATTCCATTTTGAAGAAACGTTTTATTTTAAAAGAACTGAAACTGCTGCCTTGAGTTTATTATTTTTTCGTGTGTTGTATTGTGTAATGTGATGCTTATCCTCGGCCTCAGTCGGACGTAAACTAGCGTCAAACCACCGCAAGCAAGCTGGTCAAATATTTTCATAAGGACAAGCGTTGACAATAAACCTAGCAATTCTTACATTATCAATTTTTTTTAATAAAATTATACAAATAAATTCTTTAATACCTAAAATAATAGACATTTATTCAAACTAACAGATTAAAAGCACGATATATTTTGTACGCACAAACTATTCTCCAAATCCTCCCACCCTTCCCAAACTCACAAAATTCGTGATTCATGAATTATCATATGGAACCTAACAATCAATATATGCGTTGACTTTAACAAGCCTATTAATTTCACCTTAGAACCATTCTCCTTCTTGCATATTTCTTGATATTTTAACGACGTTAACCAACGTTCCATTAAAACTAATTAAATTCTGTCAATATTGCGAGTAACCGGGTACTTCTATATATAGTTTTGCTCGTATGATTTCAGTCCGGACGTTTAGCCGGAAGCTACAATTGTTGTGATCAGATGAGCTGTCGGTTTCCGCTGTCCTTTTGGTAATTGGCATCTTGTCTGCGATGAACTCTACTTCAATAGCCAATATACTATATGTCACAGACTCGATGTTGCTAAATTTAAGTTTTTTAGTATTTAATCAATATTTAATAATCACACGCTAAGTGCTGCTAACCAAACTGACTTTAATCCTATCTGTTAAAGGTTAATTGCTTGCTGAAAAGTGTCTGAACCTAGTACAGAGTTTATGAGTCATGATACAAAGATGGATACGTTACACTCGAAGGAGAACAAACTTTGGCGTACCAGATTTGGCATACTGTTATGTGTTTATGAGTCCAGCATAAAACAAAACATGATCGTACATTTTATCTTTTTATCCCTCAACATATTTGTGAAGCCTAAACAATTGTTATATATATATAAATATATATAATCAGAGCAAATAACAACAAATGGGCTGGGCACCACACCATATAAATATATATATGTATGTTCATTTTGTTCTTAGAAAAATAAAAGTCAGAACAAACAAAGGCGTCGCTGAACGTTTACAATCAATCTCTCCCTCACTCATTCTCTCCCTCACTCCTTTACTCCTTAACTCCCTCACTCTCTCACTCCCTCACTAACTCACTCAAATATATTTGGCTTTTCCCCGTACCATTGCTAATGACACACACATATCACATAAAGATTTAAATAACATGTATTACAGCCTAGTTTAAACCAATAGTGTTATATGTGAACATCACATTTATTCAAAAGCTGAAACATGATTTATAGATAGTTTTCAACAGAATAATCTCATGAGGTGAAAGTTTGTTAGTGTAGGATCTTAATACAATATTTTCTTAGGAAAATGGTTATTCAAAATTTCATGAAACTTGATTGAATGAAAACCTTTCAAAATCCGTTTTCATATGTGATTTTTATTTTCAGCCTTATATCTGCTTTGGAATGTTAAAACGATTTGAATTGAACTTCTATTACGGTTGCCTAACAAAATAATATTTAGCTAAAGACTACATTAAAAAGACATAGAATTTGCCGTTCTAGAACTTTTCAAACATTAACTTAATTTATCTCAACCTTTATCGAGAGTATGTCAAGAAAATACCAGATGTTAATGTATTGGATTTGAGTGATCATAGGCTACACAATGTAAACTATTATCAATATCCTTTATGGATGTAAACAACCCTGTGCTTATAAAGATCGCCGAATCAAGTAAAAAATAAACCTATTGATCTTTGATGGAAGGACTGACCAGCCGGATGTTGATTTTCTAAAAAAAAAACATATTTTATTGTAGCTAGATTTTTTAATTGTTTATTTTGTTTCCTATAAATTGGACAGTCGGGTGTTAAAAGAGATCATAAATCAATCTGTATGATTTAAGGTGATGTTAAGTATTTGTTACCCTTCAAATACGTAATTAGAACTACAGAGGGGATGCTTTTTCCAAAGAAGAAAACAAAAATACACGAATTAAAAGAACAATAAATAGGAGGTAATAGCGATAAAACACTATTTCCAATAAACGATTTTGCTTTGAAAGTCAGGTCAGGCACGCCTGCTACGGTAAACCAATAAGATCGTACTTCCAGCAACTGCAATAGGAGTGGTTCCCGAACGAAACCAGCCCCTGCCTTGTGGAATATCCTGAAAAGGTAAAAGCTGCAGTCAAGACTGTTTCAAGATGTCATGCTTACATGCCGATGGACCAAAATATTTGGCCGAAATGGGGATCCTGGAAGTGGGCAGACCTTGATCTCTGTATTTTTCATATCCTTTTCCTCTTAACTGTTCGATATAGTTTCTTATTTATTCAGACTCTTTTTTCTGTATTTTTACCGAAACTTACGTCCATGGAGTGCTCAATCCAATCTCACATTGGCGGGAGATAAATAATCAACAAGCAGTTACCGGTTATAAGTTGATTGCTCGCTTGGCGTAGTGCACAAACGCAAGAGGGTTTGTTTCTGACGATGGGAGGAATCGTCGACATTCTACCGTTCACGAACCGCCCGCCTCAAGCCGAAAAGCCCCTGGTCAGTAAGGTGATGAGCCGCCACCTCTGCCTGCGTCAGTTGGTGCCTGGAGCTTAGAGGTTGCTCCCTTGAAAAGCAGATGTTAACTCTGTACCAGGCAAAAAAACAAAAATAACGAAGACTCCAGCTCTTACAATAGCAAGCTGGAATGTTACGACCATGCAAATAGGTCTCTCAGACGACCTAGAAAAAATGAACGATGCCCCAAAGACATCAATTTTGGACAGGGAACTGTATCGCTTAAATGTTGGCATCGCAGCACTCCAAGAAACCCACCTACCAGGTGCGAACTCTCTAAAAAAGAAAAATTACACATTCTACTGGCAGGGAAAAGACGAAAACGAGGAGAAGATACATGGAGTTGACTTTGTCATTCAGGCTGCAGTCTACCAATGATCGAACCTCCACAGGGGGACAGAAAGAATCCTCACTCTGAGACGAAACACCTTGACTGGTTTCACAAACTCAGTCTGCTGCTATGCTCCAACACTGCATGCAACACCAGACGTGAAATACCTCCTCTATGAGCAATTGAACTACGTCATCAAGATTATTCCAAATTCAGATTACATATACCTCCTTGAGGATTTCGATGCAAGGGTTGGCGCTGAAAATGAGTCCTGGCCAATAATTCTTCGACATCCCCGAATAGGCAAGATAAACGAAAATGGCCACAGACTACTGGAGCTATGTTCCTATCACCATCTCTGTGTGGCAACTTCTTTGAGAACAAAGCCCACTACAAAGCCTCATGGAGACATCCAATTTAAAAAAAAATGCTTAACTTTATCTTATCCCCACAAAGCGAACTGCCCTGAACAGTATCTGCAATGCAAGAGCATACTACAGTACAGACTGTTACACAGACCATCCTTTGGTAGGAGCAAATATAAGGACAAATACTAAAAGACTCCGCCACCTAAAATTGACATCATCACAATTCCCTACCCAGACAAAAAAGCAAAATTTGGCAAACTACTGACTTTGTCATGCCAGTCCACGAAGCCACACATGCTGTAGATCACTGGAACCACCTAAGAACAAAATCCACAAGTGTGCCTTCAACACTTTGAAAACATCACCAGATTGGAACCTGTGCTGGATGTCAAAGAACCGAACTGATGAATCTTAAGAACAGTGCCAGCAACCACAGCAAGGCGGCCCACAAAGCTACCCACAGTGACGCTCAGCGTATTGCACGACAATGTGTAAATAATTATTGGCAAAAACTTTCAAGCCAAATACAACATACTTCCGATATTGGCAACATCAGAGCCATGTGGAGTGTATAAAACAGGCCACAGATAAACTAGAAAAGCTTGTTGACCTCTACTCAACTACCAACACAGTGAGCGAGGATGTCCTATAATGTTATGGCAATGATCAATTTCTTGGACCGTAATCCTACCACAAATGAGGTCAGTAACGCTATAGACCCCCTCAACTGCGGCAAGTCCCCAGGTTAAGATGAAATGCCCCCAGAGGTTATCAAATGCGGCAATAATGCACTTCTGAAACCTCTCCATGAACTCATCTGCAAATGTTGGATAGAAGGTGAAGTGCCGCAAGACATGCAAGACGCCAAGATATTCACACTATACAAAATCAAAGGCAACTGCAGTGACTTCAACAATTATCGTGGCATTTCCCTTCCAAGCATTGTGGGTAAAGTTTTTGCCAGAGTAGTGTTGTATCGCCTATAGATCTTAGCAGACCCGGTATACCCAGAGGCACAATGCGGGTTCAGAGCCCAGGGATCTACAGTGGCCATAATCTTCTCCACCATGCAACTCCAAGAGAAATGCCCCGAGCAAAAAATCCCTTTGTACGTTGCTTTCATCGACCTCACTTAAGCTTTTGACCTTGTTAGTAGGAAAGGTCTTTTTCAGGTTCTCAAACATATGGAGGTCCACCAAAGCTACTAAGTATCATAATCTCATTTTACAATGACACGAAAGGCATTATCAGCTTTGATGGCGAAACATCGGCTCCCTTCCAAGTACATAGTAGAGTTAAACAGGACTGACACTAACCTTATTCGGAATGTGATGTTCCATGCTTCTGATTATTGCATTCAGGGGCTCAGTGGAATGTATCTTCCTTCACACTAAAAGTGACGAATCCATGTAAAACCTGGCTCGACTAAAAGCAAATAGCAATATCATAACCATCTTGATGAGAGAACTCTTATTCGCAGATCATGCAGCGTTGACCACACACTGAGGAAGAGCTACAGAAAATGCTAAACAGGTTTACAGATGCTTGCAAACAATTTGGTTTGACCATAAGCATGAAGAATACAAAGGTTTTGGGTCGAAATGTCCCCTAAAAGCCATACCTGTTCATGGACAATCAAGTCCTGGAAGCGGTTGACGAATTCACTTATTTCGGCTCTTCTATCTCCTCCAACATGTCACTTAACTCAAGGATATCAAGGAGAATCGCCAGGGCTGCTGGAGTAATGGCTCAGCACAGTAAGAAAGTTTAAGAAAACCACCAAGTGACAAAAAACACAAAACGGAAGTTATACGAGGCTTGCGTCCTCAGTACTCTCCTCTACGGCAGTGAGTCATGGACGACATACGCACATCAAGATGACCGCTTATAGAGCTACAAGGAACTTGGCATTACATGGGAATACAAGGTCCCACCACTGCAGTGCTAGAAAAAGCTGGCCTCTTATGTATACATCTGAAACTCAGCAAGGGTCGCCTCTGCTGGATTGGCCATGTCAGAAGGATGGAAGATGGTCGCATTCCAAAGGACATTATGTTTGGTCAACTTCAAGAGGGAAAGCGACCTGTTGGACGCACACTTCTCCGCCACAAAGATGTTGCAAAGCGGGACATGGTACAAGTTGAAATTGATCACGAATCTTTGAAACACCTTTACAAATAAGAGTAACCTAAAAGGGCGAAGAGGCCTTCAAAACTGAGCTGAAAGAAAAAAGACAAAAGAGAAAGGAGAGACAGAATCTGCAGAGCTCCCAACCTCAATCAAATTGTACCTGCAAACATTGTGGTCGTGATTGTCATGCAAAAATTGGTCTACTCAGCCACACCAAGAGGTAGCCAAACAGACCAAGGTGGTTTCTTTGAATTGACGTTTACTATTGTCTTACGAAGACAGACGGTTGCCTGCATTGTTTATATAGTCGTTTTTCTCCCTGACTATTTTTGAGATTTCGAGTTTTGGGTGAGCACCAAATAATTATATTACTGAAGTTGAACATTATATTAACTTTAGTGACGTATTTTCGAGACAAATGTCCTTTCTTATAACGATGGAAATATGAGTTATTGAAATGGCGAACGATGATTGCTACTATTTGCAGGGGGAAATTGGTAAAGTTACGTATTACCGGGTCAAATTTAAGACAAAGCCAAGTGGGCAATAAAATGAAATTACCAACAATTACTTGATGAAATATTTGTTCGGAGCGTAATTTATTTGGAAATCATGCAATTTAACAAACTGAATGGTGCAAGATTTTGTTGGCTTTGAAGTTTCCGTGGTAATCCATTTTAGTTATACGTTTGCTATTTAAATCTAAATTTAGATTATCATTCGTTCGAATAATAATGAAATATTAAAGAATAGTAAAAATTGAAACAATCATATGACTTGAAAGGCGACCACAAGACTCTCTAATTCAAAATCATGTTTAGCTACCTAAGTATTCAAGGGATGTATGGCTCTTCATCATATAACTTCTACAATGACATTCATTTCTGTAATCGGATACACAATTTCACTGACGTAGGGTGAGGAAATATTTGTTGACTTTCTTTCTTAAGTAAAAATGTCACTTATTAGTGTTATTCGAACCTATGACCTCTTTCCCCCGAATTCTGCTCATACCCTCAAACACGACGTCTTAATTAATTAAATAAACTCGGTAAGTGTTTCCAAACATGAGTGGTTAAAGAAGTAAATCCGATCAACTATAAATGCCTGACTTATGAATTACAAACATACAAAGTTGAACAAAAACAGGATTAAACATTCAAGCACATAAAGGTTACAATAGAAGCTGAACAAGTAGGGATGGAACTAGGCGTTGGATGGAGAGTATGCAACAGTATTTTATGTTCCAATAAACGTTTATTTGAGTCCAACTACGCTATATTTGACATATAAAATGTCACGGTTATACATTTACTCGTCCAGTGATTGGCAGTTCTCATACGATCTTTTGCAATATTGAGCTTAAAAGCCGTTAAAAAAAAGTTTACTGTGGGTTTGGATTTGACTTGTTTTATGAGTCTTACATTTTGTAGGTGAATGAAAGAAATGAGAAGTTCCATAGTAAATAGTGTATTGTCATAATACAGCCAAACCACCAACATACCTATAGATCCTTGTACGCCGGGCCACAATCCAGTGTCAAATTATTTTCGAACGATGGGCTCCTTTTCGAAACCACTATGGCTGAACTAAGAGTTCTGTCTTATCCATCATAAGTTCCATATATTAGGTTTTCACCTTCGTGATTAATAGTTTATTTGTTACAATTAGTGTTAATGAGGGTACCAAAGGTTAAATACATTCCGTCATAAAAATGTATTTTCATTCCCTACAAGACGCCCCCATTTTAATATGTTAGGCAACATCAAGTAGCTCACCTTGTTGATGAAGAATGTATAAGATCCAGGAGACATGTCATCAATGATTCTTCTTTTTTTCGCCATATTTTTTTTGTGTCCACTTAGAGGATTTTTTCGATGTCTACACAATTCATTCAGGAATACTCGAGTTCATGTGAGCTACGGTGATAAATAATTCAAATTGCGTTCTGTGCTAAAAAAATAACTTCTTATTACACTGTCACGTAAATCAACGTTCAATCATTGTTTTTGTTCATGGTTTCAACTCTTTCTTGTATTTGTACAAATTATTAGAATATTCTTTGGACTTGTCCTAGGAAAGCCAAGAGACGATGATGATATTGTTTTATCCGATAAGTACTTGCTCTTGATAAAAAAGACTTATCGTCGTAATAAAATTTTACTCGTTGTGTTTTACACAGGATAAAAATGAATAGCTTATAATGATATGCAACATAGTTACACATTATATGGTTCTGTTTATAATGATAATATCGTTTATTTGTATTTATTTGCATGACCAAATATCTTAATTTGGTATAAAATAACCTAGCTGTGTGTGTTTGTGTGGCAACTTTAATTACACCACCAAAACGGTCATGGTTTTTAATAGCACTAACTTAACTGATTCAAAATGGCAGATTTAACCGGAAAAAAACATTTTTTTAGTAAACGATAAGATACTTGACAATTTTCTTTGAAAATAAAACGTATAATCCAGTCTAAGTCGTTAACATTCAGTTTCCAAAAGGGTTATTATGTAGAAAGGGATCTCGTTCTAGTGTGATTGTGTCTGGAAGACATTACAGAAGATGTACAATGTTATCGTTTATTTTCTGCTTCAATGTTTCTTCTGATTTGGTTAGGTTGTTTTGAACATAACATCACCAAAACTCATTATAGGTTTCGTCAAGTCTTGTTCTTGATTTATTTATATATATTTCATGAAATATTATAGCAGTGTTCAACACATTAAAGAAGAAAGTATCCACTGAAACATTATTTCAAATCTTGATATTGTTTCATTGAAATAAACATTAATGCAATGAGAGATGCTGTTGGGAAATTATCTCTCTTTGGCATAAATTTAAAATTGAGTTATTATTTGTACTATACAAGCGTGGAGCAGATAGCCGAGAGGTTTAGACGCCGGACTCAAGAGCCGGTCGTCTAAAAGCGTTGTGGGTTCGAACCCCGCAACGGGAAAACATTTTCATGGTTGAAAATTTGCTATCGTGTTCCACCTGT
>JAUUEB010501205.1:0-10326 GCA_032362205.1 Clione limacina
CAAAGTGTTGTGTACCTTGTAAACAGTGTCTAGTAAGCCTATTAACTCTTTTGAATGTATTTGGAGTAAGAAAAACACCTTTTTAATGGAAAAAACATTCCAGGATTTTTGGAAATATCACGAAGCCAAAGCCGAATCCAAAGCCTCTCTCCAAAAAAAAGGACGAAGCCGAAGCCAGTCTTTGAAAACAGGACGAAGTTGAAGCCTTGGCTTCTAAATTGCGGCTTCGCGAAGCTGAATCCAAAGCCGAAACCGGATTCGTACCCATGTCTGAGTCCTAAACTTGTACACATATGAGTATTGCTAAAAAGATTAAAAAATACAATGAAATCTCCTTAACTGAACAAACAAGTAAAAGACACTTACGTTATCTAAGAACTGGGATAATGTAGAATGTGTAGTCAATTATAAAACACACTTGACGATTATGTTTTCTAGTCTATGCTTCTAAATGGATTGGTTGGGAAATAAGACATAATAACTCCATATGACAACCAGGTTAAGTTATGTAATTATTTATTTTCCTAAAAATATAAAAATATAGACTTCAACCCCTTACTGACACTGTATTCAGACTTCTAAAGATAACAAACGAAACAAAAACTCACAAATGTCGACATGTTTACATTTTAAGTAAGAACGTGGCCTAAGACAAATGTATCAACTTTACTTACATAACACACTGGCAGTCACTCTGTGGTCAACTCAAAATCCTCAAACCAAAATGTCAAGAAAAAGTCCACAACAAACAACGCGTAAAAATGATGTCACGACTATAAGAGCCTCATGTCGCTGTCAGATGGCTAAAGCTATAGCATCACTATACTAACATCTCACATGTATCGATTTACTGATTCCAAGAAGCTGGAGACCCTTGCGTCGACAAGTCTGTTCATGTCGTAATAATTATATTAACGAATGGTGTGGTGTTTTTTCCAGTTTCGATGCGACTGAGTAAATGATTCTTTTTTTCTTTTTGCTTTTTGCCGTTTCAAGGATTCACTTTGAGTGAGGATGTCATTCTTGCTCTATTACACTTTATCATACTTGATCTTTTCCATGTTTTCTCCATCAAGGACCCTTACGCTATTGACAATATGAATCTCCTTAATGTCTATATATGTCTGCGAAGATGTTTCTTTATGATGCTATCATCGATATGAACATTCCTTGTCTCTCTTTATCCTGACGATTGTTAAACAGTTTTTATGGGGCTATAAGTAAATATGTTGGTCATTCAAATGTAATCTAGATCATCAATTGTACCAATACGTCTACTAATTATATTTCCTACCACGTCGCTGTGTCGGTATTGTAAAACTCTAATAAAAGGAAAGGAGTTCATTTACCGGTATTCTTCGTGTTTCCTCATCCGTTTATTTAGCTTTGGGCAAATAATGACATAATTAATTACCAGTTTAACAACGATCGACTTTTCCATTAACACGTTCGATGTTGTATTCATCTACATCACACACCCAGCCGTCAATACAATGTTGTGATAACATCTGTCGTCGTATGTCTTTGTCGGTTTGTGATTGTGTCAATAGATGTGTGACGGCTTTATTTGTTCTTTTGACTTTGATCAATGATTGTTTTCATGGAAAGTACAAGAGACATCTGATGGCTAAAATTACGACCATTTAACACTGGGGTGTTACCCAATTAACAACTTCTGGGTATCATAAAAATGAATGTTATAAGAAGGCTTTAAAGTTGATTCGGACAATATCTTCTCTTGTTTGGCAAAAAACTGGACAACCAATTAACATCTCGTGGGTATCACATACACTGAATGTTATAATAAGGCTTTCTTTTATTGTTTGTGATGATATCTTCTCTTTCCCCGGGTATTTGTCATAAAACTGAGCAAACAGACGAGTAAAGGGTCAAGGGTCATCATAAATGTTTAATACTAAATAAACTATTGAGATTAATAATTGATTACCAGGGATAGAGAACCTTCGATCTGAAAGAAACATCGCCTCGGGCATTCACATAAATCGATATTTTTATCCATTTTTTTCAGTCTTTCTCTTTATAAAAGTTACATGTTCAACCTTGAAAAATAATGGGTTGTTTATTTTATACTTTAATCAACACTACATCAACACTACATCAACACTAGGGGTTGAACATTACATTTATAGTTTTAGGAACATCATACAACAAAGAAGGACATCTCTAGTGTTGAATCGTGTATCTGATCCAGGGAATGATCACATCAACTAAGAGATACCATGCCAAGATAAACATTGTCCTAACCACTTGGAAACAATTCGATACAAAAGAAATGAAAGGGAAAGGGCATCTCAAAAGAATTCGATAAAATGCCAAGTCATGTTTGTTATTTGAGCTGAATAAACTTACTGACTGAACCAAAATCAGTTGAAATTTCTGATGACTTATGTGTGTGTTTGTGTGTTGTGTCTGTGTGTGTTTGTGTGTGTATGGTCGTCTGTATGATAATATGTGTTATTCTGATATATGTGAGTAAAATATATTGTGTCTATATGTATGAACGTGTAGATGTGAGTGAATTGATGTGTACCTTTCTATGTGCTTTTCTTTATGTACGAGCGAAAGCGTGCGCGTGTACAATTTAGAGAAGATTTTAAAGACAATTTTTTAGAGAAGATAAATAATATTGATTAACAAACAAATTAAATAAAACCGAATTCAAAAACTAATAAACAATTTAAACACGACGAATACAAACATTAAATTTTTTCATTGATTGAACATAGAAAAACACCAGATTCTCATAAACTAAAAATACATACCAAAATAATTTTATAATTAATATCCACAAGAAAGAAGATTAAATCCAAAACAGAATAAAGCGCTGACTCTTTGAATATCCAACACAAATGATATCACAATCACAGTAATATTGACATTTGACACAAAGAATAACTCCCGCCAGTATGGACGACATGCATTCAACTAGTGTCTCTTCCTTCCTTCCATTCCATCGGTGTTTCTCCTGTCTCGTCGCCCGCCATGTCGCCTCAGACTAAGGACCCGATTATACGCCGCCACTGTTACGATGAACCCACCTGAACCCACGCCCCTGACAAGCCCTTTTCTTAATACACTGTACACGTTGAGTTCACACTGTGGTTTGGGGAAGACTTTCACACCCCACAATGAAGCCGTTCAACCATCATCAAAAGAATTTTGAGTCATTCAAGCATCATCAAAAGAATTTTGTAAGATTCCATAAGAAAGCTGATATAAAATGACACGCGAGACTATCCCCGGCACGTGACTATCCCCGGCACGTGGCTATAGATAAAAGAGAACGAATGAAATGATGTTTGAAGCGTATAAAATATGTTCAGACGACTAACGTCTCTATTAACATGACATGGTAGGTAGTTAGTAGTCGACGGGAATTACAACAATAAATAATGTTTGACAGTTATGCTCACTGAATGCTTTCTTTTAATTTCCTTAATGAATAACACATTCCAGGTGCTCATTTTACAAAGATCTGCTGAGATAATTCGATTACACTGGAAATAAGGTGTGCGTTATAAACACCATTGTCAATATTATAGGAAATTAAGCTTTGATTGATATTCAAAAGTCTCTGCGTGTGTACATTTTGTTAAGATGTTTTGTTTCCACCGTCAATTTCGAGACTGTCGCATTATTATAGACCCAACCTTCGTCCATAGAAACATCACAATATGTACCTATGTCTATTGTTATTCATAACAAGTGATATTCATACCATTAATTCAGATACATGTATTATACAACATAATTATTAACCTGGTTCCTTACAAGTCATATGATACAGTACGTGACATGAGTAATTAGAAGATTTAAATTTATTCACAGATGTCACATATCTATAATATGACAACACACCAACAAGGTACGGTTACATTAGTCTTAAATTGACATATTAACGAATGTATTTAACGCTTGCTTCTTTATTTCACGTCAAATTATTTCTTTCAAATACTTTATTGTTATAGAGACCTTGATGATAGATCTAAATAAAGAGTATGATGTTATTTAGCACTCTATTGACTAATTATATACACGGATTTTTGTTTTTCGGTTCCAGTAGACTGAATATGTATGAACAATTAGTTTTGGGTTGTTTCAGATCCTTTGGACAAAATACGATCAAATATATAAGTGACGCATTGTGTATATTTCAGCAATAATTGTATAAAACATTAAAATTATGTTAAATTACCAAATGCAAATTGTTAAACAACACAACTAATAATGTATCATCTAGAACAAGATCTTAAGTAAAATCAACAGTGTCAGAAAGCCAATTAGATTGTAACAAAGTATCCCCCTTAATCTGTTGTATTGTTGTCTTTTACTATATTATCGACCCAATGAGGCGACTGATCCAATAATCACTCACGTCATTGTCATGTTTGTGTCAGTGTTGTGACTATTGTGTCTATGAGCGGATAGAGGAGATTAGCAGGTCAGGGGGTGGTCTTTAGAGGGCACTACAGACAGCTAGTGGACAGTGGACATCCGATCTTTTTACTCATGCGAGAATAACTATTTAATGAAAACATAACAGACAACGGCAGCAAAAGATATACCCATGTGACAATGAAAACAGACTTTAATTACACCAGAGTTTGTTTACACACTGCTTCTTGATTGCATACAAATTTGACGGTTGCTTTGGGCAACGGGGGACTTAAATGCCACTCATGATTTAGGGCATATTGTCATGATGAACGCGATATCAGTCTATTTTGAGTCACACAAAAACCTATAACATAATTATCATACAAAGTAATACAAGGCAGCGTTGTTGTATGTTGAGATAAAGGAAATAACTGGAGCCTCACTTTACATCAATTAAGTATTTTCCCAACCATAGTTGATACGAAACATAATTTAATGTTTTACGCTTTCATCTTCATTTAAACTCTTATAAAGACATCGTTTAATCATGGACCAAATACAATTCAGCATTTCGCTAGTTTATATCATCAACAATTAACAACACAATGTCGCTATAAAAAAGGGAAACTACAACCCATAGCCGTAAACATCTTTTTTCAAATCGGGAAGGGGTCATTAAAAAATTGATATAGGTGGGTGCGCGGGTTCTAGTCCCGGGTGTGCCGAGATATTTTTCAAAAATATTGATCGAAAGGTTGGTTCTAACCTTCTAAAGGCAATGTGACGTTCAAGTAAAACAATTATCTATATCAAAACAGATTTTAGATTACACACTGAGACTTAGTTAACTACAACTATTTGTTAAGATGCAATCGTTTCCCGACAAGAGATCAATGCGAGCATAATTTATTACGGAAACAGATAAATTGTTCAACAAGAAATTAATTTTCTAACTTCACTTTTTCTTAACTGTCTTATTTGCAAAAAATAGTTAATCAATAAAGATGATTTGGAGAGATACCGTCATCAATAAATGAAGTACATTAGCATGATTGTAATAGAAAGCCTCGATACCAATTAAAAAGTTTTAACGATTATAGTCTTAGTGCCAAACTAGTAAGATAAGACTGAGTGTCCATTTGCTAATATGTTTATCATTCCCAACGTTGACACGTGAGGCGTTGGTATTTAATGTGTTATGTCATTTGTTTATTTTTTCCACAGGGGTTAGCCTGTCTGGCGACTACTGATGAACGTGTTATCTAGCTTGTGTCTAAAATAGTCGTTTTTGGCAATCATTCTCACTATATCGGTTGTTTTCATTGGTTTCCCCCAAGTCTACATCGATAAAAGAAATGCTTTTGATAACACTTCGCTGAAAACAATGGACCGATTATTACTTCTGAGCTTTTGATTAGAATTCCTGTGGCAGACGGTTATAAAGTTATATTAAAGCGTTTTGTCTCTTCTTCATTATGAAATAATTTTAGCAGTACTAATTGTACCGCAATTCTTTACCAGTGATCCCACCCACCAGCACATATCACACACATTGAATATGTATTTTTATGCTCTCAAAAATAATTTTCTAGCAAAGCGAAACTGCCGTTTCATTCATTAATTAATAATTTATGTTAATTATTCCTAGCTGCCAAGAGAGGTAATGAGGTGAGTAATGCATTATGCATGCAATCTATAAATGTCTGATACTTATCTGAGCTATTTCGAGTAGTTACATTTAAAACTTTGTAGAGAAATATTTTAAAGATAAAACGCGTGATTAATATTGACACCAAGTGAATTATATAATATATACTGTTCCAAAAATGTTAATGAGCGTAGTTTAGAATATCATCACGTTATTAATACCTTGCCCATTTTTTTTTAAACTGTGCAGAAATATTTCTATTAAATATCTTGTGAATATGGTGAATATCATTGAAGAAGACCACTTACACAGGGTATTTACTACATAAAAGAGATTTGCCAAAAACAATAATTTGAACTAAAAAAATATTGTTAAAGCATAAATGAAATATTCGATATATTTTCTACTGAATGCCAATAAAACAGCACCGATTTCACAACGGGCTTTTGTTTGTAATTTGACAACAACAAAAAATGAAACTGCGTTCAGTAGAAAACACGTCGGTTATATCATTTATGCTTTTAAAAAAATGTTTTTTTTAACATTACTTGATACTCTAAATTCTTATTTTTTCTACCGCGTCAGCCATTTTCATAATTCTTCAATGATACACACACTAAATAATTATTATGTTATGTATAAGAAAATTAATGAAACTACTCCCTTGTCAACGATGGTTTTAGATACCAAACAACACAAAAATCTGCTGTTATCATCAATACATAACTCTCTAGTTATATAAATGCTGAATATGTGCTTACTTATATTATATTATGACAATGATTCGTGCTCAGTTCAAATATTGCAAAGCAGATAACATTGTGTACGCGTACTCGCCTGACCTCACTTTCACTATTGTGTCTGTCTAAGTTATTTGAACAGAATGCCGGTGTCAGTAGACCTGAGGATTTATCTCACTTTCTCTTCATACACATTCCATCCGACAATCTCATTCTGTGTATTTCACGTATTTCTGCCACAAACAGTGAATAAGAACCTACTTTTGTAAGCGAAAAGTAAACGTTATTATAATTTTCATACAACTTATTGATTAATGTTGAAGGTACTTCTTATTTTCAGGGACGTTATCGCATAGTTAATCTTGTAAATTGAAGCATTTTATGAAGTGACAAATGGGTTTACCTATATTGTGTTTATGAAGACAATTAACGCATTTCAAACTGTAAATATTAGGGGCTCTGATTACTATCACTATCATTATTTCTTGTTTCGATGTATAGGGGTGGCCGAAATTCCCGCATCCCCTTGCCAATTCTTTATTAATTGGTAAATGATACTATATTTGGCATATTTAATAATTGATATATTTTGTATACTTTACCGTTTGCATAATCAAAATAATGTCTTAATTATTAAGGGCGTGGCGTAACGACACATAGAGGTTACTGTTGTCCCTAATAATCAAGATATTGTGATTCTGCAAACGATATAGAATAAGGTGATGTAGAAACAAGTTGCGATGACGTTTCATTTATGTGAACATCTATAAATAGGTAGTTATCTTTACATCCGGGGCTTCTATGGCTAATCGACATTGATAACATGAAAAATATTCAAGCTATCAAAAAAATATCCTTCATATAGAATCATGTCTGCACAGATCATAAGCAGAGTAGTTGTTAGACAATGTTTACTTATATGTGACAAAAAACGGATAAGTCTGAGCCCCATGGCGTCGTTTCTCTATATTGAACTCACCGAAGCTAATAATAGTAATAAGGAAATAAACTACAGCACCCAATAAAAGAGATATATATTATTAAATGTACCATCAAATATGGTACCAATCAAACAATTAATAAAGTATTGGCAAGGGGGTATGAAACTTTCAGCTACCCCTAACAAGCAACAATCTGGCAACATTTACGTTGACAATTCAAAGGACTAAATAAATACCTTTCGTTATCATATTTTCGTTATCTTTGTCATTGAATTTCTTATTGAACATAACCAATAGAGGGAGACGTTTCAGTTGTACAGGGTATAATCAACACTATATTGATAGATACGTTACAACTATTACAATATGTGTACTCAAAATACTTGTTTAAGACTAAATAACATGCTTCAGGCTAACGACCTGCAAATATTGTTTCTTCAGTTGTATTTCTTTACTAGATAACTTCGTAAATGATAAGGTTTGAAGAAATAAAGTTTATCGGGCTACCAACTATTCGCTATCGATACAATGCTTATATCGAAACAACAAAAGATATGAATGATTTGAATAGTAGGTAGTCAGTCTTCATATCTTAATAATAAAGAGCCTTTAATGAAAACAACAGGCAATTTACGCGTTTAAAACAATAGAACACGTCCTGTCGTCAAGTGACTACGATCTAACGGAGGGAGCCGTCAAGACCAGACAAAAACACACATAATATCTATATGAGAACAAAGAACAGCACATATGATATGCACAATCAGACAAAAATCCGACATATCTGATCTATTGATATGTGATGTGTGTTATGTAGGTGGGAGCAATGTCTCCCACACGATGGGTGTTCATTACATCTTTCTGAGCAAAGTTGATAGCATGAATATTGAGACATGCGATGGAACAATATGCTTAAACATGCTGCTCACGTTAACAATTCGTTCCATTTCAGGTCTATTTTTTTTCCTTTTCACATCCGGTATCTGATAAGGAGTGTATGGGATTTTCAATAGAGAGATGTTATTGTTATAGATATGCGTGAGTAATTTTTGTCATGGTCGAATGAAGAAAAGATTAAATAAGGAATATAGTACGCTTGTCTATTGATAAGATTTATGATAAACACAAGAAAATCACGATGCTTGTCGAGTGATATTTCTTGTGTTTATCTGAATGAGTGAGGCAATAAAAATCATATCAACAGACAAAAGGGGTGTATTCCTTTTTATATACTATATAGTAATATGATTTCCAAAAATAATCAAAAACTAGTTTTATAAACAATAAGCAATCTGACAAACACAAAAGTACACCAATTACTTTAACAATGAACGATCGGCAATGTGTTAGAAATCTCACGCTCGGTGGGTCACTGCACTAAGGACGACGCGTTACAGTGACTCGCCCGCAACAACTCTTCCAACTAATTTGCATAGGTATTGTACATTACGATATTTAATTCACCGTAGCTTTTCCTCTTTGCGTCACTAATTGATAATTTAATAAATGGAAATATAAAACTGAATGAGAGAAAGTGTGAAAGACAATTTAGTACATTTTAATCTATTATATTCTACATGGTTTTTCATTGTTATTAATCTATAAACGTGTATACAATGTTATAACGAGCATTACCATTACTTTACATCGAAACATGCAGTTTTTTAAGCAGTTGATCACTAATTCATTTAAGATGTCATTTATATATAAATAATAAATTAATACCCTGCTTTTCAAGCTGAGTACGAACGTTTAATTGTTTAACTCTTTAATGTTTATGTTTTGATGAAATAATTGTTATCATAAAGTCTTCATTCAGTTAATGATGTTGTAAATATGGTGTACGATATAAACACGAAATTGTAATTAATTCATAAGTCATTAAACGCAGCCCACTTCAAGGGAAATAGTCTGCTTCTAATCATTTATATAAAGATGAAAGATGTTTGTGTTCATTGGTCAAATGTTGTTACTTTCAGTTGTCCATTTCAGTTTGTCATTGTGAATTTTTGTGATGTATATCATTATTATTTTGCTTTAAGCCTCCACATGAATTGAATTCGTTTAAATCATTTACCCCGGGTCATATGAGAAGAGAGTATAAATTGTCTCACTATTGACACGATACGTATAATAATAATATAAGCACCAGACATATTCGGGTAGTTTTTGTTCATGAATTAAAAAAAAACTAACTGCTCGGAAATCAAAACCATCACTTTTGTTAATTATATCTTTCGAGCCCAGAAAAAAATCATTTTTTTAAATATCAATATAGCATATTAATTGCTATACGAATATAACCATCTTTTTAACTTAACACGTTTTGTCATTATTGAGTTTTGCAAATAAACATCAAATTCCTTAACCAAGGATATAGCAAAGATTGACAGAAACAATTACAGCAAAAGTAATGTGAGAAATATAATTGGGAATTGTCCATTAACTTTAGTTTACAAAACAAAATTCAATTATTTTTAAAGAATTTCGGTCGAGTTTAAATGACATACATACAGACATACATACATACAGACAGACAGACAGAAAGACAGACAGAGGGATAAAATGAGAGAGAGAGAGGGATAAAATGAGAGAGAGA
>JAUUEB010501216.1:0-10325 GCA_032362205.1 Clione limacina
CTCTCTCTCTCTCTCTCTCTCTCTCTCTCTCTCTCTCTCTCTCTCTCTCTCTCTCTCTCTCTCTCTCTGTCTCTGTCCATTTCTCTCCCTTTCTCTCCCCTCTCTCCCAATCTCTCTCCCTCTCTCTCAAAAATATTAAGCTATCACGACACTCTTTGAATTGTTGTGACAAAAAATGGGCAGATTTCTTGATGGCGATTTTTCTTACATCTAAATTATTTATAACTAGAGTTCTTAACCCAACCCATCCCAACACCGGACATAAAGAGATAGGTCACAAAGGGATTGGTCACACAGGGATAGGTCACAAACCACAAAGTAATGTCAACGTGATCAGAAACCTAACTGAACGTTTATTAATGGTCACATAACCAATATCTAATGTAACAGAGTTAATGTCGTTAAAGTAACCTGATGAATATCGGGGTTTCCCGTTAAACTGAAACTCATTGCATCATGCTATATTACACAACCAACTGAAATCTATACTAGTTGTATAGCAAATGGAATGTCGTGCTGTAACATCTGATGTAATTTCGGATAGACCATTTTCAACTAACTTGAAACCAGTTGTTCTCATACTACAAGTAATAAAAGATAGCTTGACTTAGGCGGGTAGCCAGGGGGACATGGGGTAATGTCCCCCCTATGTTGGGATCGACAATGCTATAGATAAGCACGAATTATAACCCCCCTTTCCAAAATTTCGGCCATCTTTCGGTTTGTTTCGACTTAAGGCAAGGTTGTCACCCCCTTACAAAATCCTGACTACACGCCTTTAGTTTTCATTAGCGCTGTTTGTAATAATTATACTAAAACGATATTCTTACAAATTAGCATTAATAAACAAAGCATTGAAAACGTATCACCCATATTGAACTTCTTGGTTAAAACACCCACACAAATTAAATGAAGCTACCATCGCTGCACTTACAAGATATGCACACCATATCAAGTATAAAAGAGCAAATAAGAAAGAAAAAACAAACGAACACGTGATATCGCATTAATTGAACACACATCAAATTTATCCCCATCCTTTTCAAAATCCCGGCTACGCACCTGAATGTGACCAACTCACCGGTGTTTATAATCGCATGTCTTTCATTTTTAACTAGTCGTTGTGTTTCATGTTTTTTCATGTCGTATCAAGTTTAACTTTTTTATTTTTATTTAATTTTTTTAGATATTCATGTTGCCGTATTCCTATTCCTTAATTTTCAGCCCTTAATTCCTTCTTATTCATAAAATGTCATACATGTTTGATGATTTATGTATGCTCCTATGTAATGATTGTTAACTGAGCTGAATAAACTGAAACTGAAACTGCACATCACAAAATCTACACACTAGGGAAAAGCAAGATTATGTAGACAAGCAGTGTCAAGACCTAGAGACCAGCTTAAACCGATACAACAGCAAACAGCCTACCAACTTGTTGCTGGCTGCATTTGTATGTAACTGGATTACAGCCACAGTTATGACCCAATCGACTTGAAACTTTAGCAATGTATTTGTTATAATAACCAGATGTGCAGTTACGCTTTTGGTGTTATTCGGTTGACTGTAAAAATGTTATAAGCTTATTAATTGTTTTTACTATATATTCTCAGTAACCGCGCAATGAATCTAAACTTGAATATGAACAAACATGCACCATATTCCGGATTCACTTTATACTCAGGCTGCACCTTAATGAACACAATTTTCTCTTCCTCTTTTAAAAGACGATGTAAACACCAGCTGACAAAATAGTAAATTGATACTAGTAATACAGGTTGTTTTCAAACTACCGGGCAAGACTTCAGCCACTTATCTATAACAATATACACTGAATTGTATGCTTGATATCTTACTTTCTTGCACTTCTATAATCTCCGAAGTCTCTGTGTGGATTTTGCTGTAATTTAAACATAGGATAGCAAACATACCATACATTGTGATGGGCTAAAAAAATATGAAAATGCAAATATTTTGGATGTTATGAAACAATTATGATTGTTTCCTATATATTCTCATCTAATTGAAGACGTTTACCTCTCTAATTAATCCAGATAGATTTCGCCTCGACACGCCGAGCGTCCCACTGTCTTTGTCAAATATCATTGTTATTGTCAACGAACAATAGGCTTTGTCGCACGCCGTTAAACCTTTATACTTTTATGCCTAGAGCAAGAACAAGGAGCTCTGCTCACCCTTTTAAACGTAAATATGTCACGTTTGATATATCAAATCATTATGACCATCAAAATGCATATTTCTTAATTCTAATAACATATTAATACTCTACACAAGTACATTAACATTGGGCATACCAAACTCGGCTATATTCGATCAAGTACTTTAGTTTCTAGAGTAAAATAAGTATTTGATGTTTTGAAAATAAAAGTATCACCTTTCAACCCTCTATTTTTCCCCATCTTCCTCTCATCTTTCTCTATATATCTCTCCCTCAACAATAATCGCTAGTTCAATATAATTACCGTAAATTATATTAAAGCATAGAAACATTAAACTCTGATTTACGATTTTTTTCATCTTATATCACAAATTAAGAGATAATGGCAAAATGGCAACTAATCATTAAACCAGAAAGATTCTTCGTTCATTTCCTTTGCGTTACATTTATTTAGAACCACCACACTTACGTAAACATACATGAGGGAATATTGGCCTAAGTGAACCCAAGTCCTTGTCTGGGGCCTTGAATTGAAAGAAGGGTATGAATGAGGAGATGGGCGTTTGCTTTATCTTGATTAAAGTTGGTGTGATTAAAGGAGGGATAACATACATTTATTTTCATCTACGTTAAGGAAGATTTATTAAAGTGCAGTTAAGGATATTAAAAAGATCCATAGTGCAAGTTATACAATTTAACATACATTTCAAAATGAAAAACAAAAAAACACAATTCAAGTCAGAAAATTCTTGAACGGGGGGAGGGCGATAGCGCCCGGGAGATGGGACATGATCCCAGAAAGAATCATGAGGGGGCAAGAAGAGCATCCTGACGTTTCCTTGTTACTTGAAGTTTTATGGTATTGCATAGTTTGTATACATCTGGTTACATTTATTTAAACAACTATCGTTATAAACTTCGAACCATTTCTATATTGCAATATCAGATTTTCATCAGTTGATTAGAAACTTATCAAAAATTATATTTATATTATAAAATGCATATTATATTATATTAAAAATAGAGTTTATTCAATTCTCGTTTTCTGGTAAACATTCTTAGGGACAAATACATTTTGTAGATTTTAACAAAGTGTGTTTTTTTATTCTAGAAAGTGTAATGTCATAATATAGTTTCATAATATATCATACATACTGCACACCGTGTTGAACGTGTGATCATGCTAGGCTTTTACTCCAAGCTGCACGCTTGATATCCCATTTAAAAGATAATACCCTGTGTAGTGAGTCGTGACCAAATTGTCTAGTGTTAAAATGCCACCAGGGATATGTATGTGTTTAAGAAGAGGTCAAGTTATTTTTGTAAGTTATAAAGTACTGCACGCTTGATATAACAATATGTTAAATGATATGGGTTACATCATGGATTTGACAAATCTGATAACAATAAATCTACGTGATGTTGAAAACTAAAAAAACGAAATGAACTAGCGGGCGTCGATCTTTGTATGCAATTCGTGACTACATATCAACGCATGACTGCACTCATGGAGCCAGGCAAAGTGTTCTGCGTACACGTATAAAAACGTGCATTAATTAAAGACCAAGTTGCGTCAATCTGGTCGATGGAGATGATATTCTTTGATATGAAAAAAGAGTGCGTTTGAACGTAGGACTCATATATCATGTGGAATTATGATAATGTCAAGAATCCTGACACTAAATGTAAATGGTTTCTTATTGTCAATTCCTAATTTAATATCCTTTTTTTTGTCAAGCTTCTTTATTCTAAAGTACACAATCTAATAAGAGATTTGAACAGAGATTAACTGAGAAGATAAACTATATAATACTGCTAAGAAATAGCCTACAGGTGAATCGCAATTTTGAATTTGACCCGTCAATAATTATTTGAAACATTCATACTTCCCTTTACAAAAAAATCTTAAACAAAAATCAGTTTTATTCATAAAGAAAACCTCTTTGAATAAACTGATTTTGTTTATCTCTTTTTACAAAATCAAACGACAAGAATAATAAATATTTGACACGGCAAAAAGAACAATTGAACAACTGAGAAAACGCTAAGAAGACTCCTAACAGTTAGAAATTTTGCCACACGTAACAGCTATATTGTTTGGCGTAAAAACTTAATTTAAGTATATTTAAGTGTCCTATGACTTTTGGCCTGACTGTATTTATTACTGTATGTCCATAGCTATTTTATCCTGTTCGTCCATGGGGCTTGAAAATCTTAAAGACGTTGGTAAAGATAGCTGTTCAAGTTGATATGATACTCTGAAAAATGTCTGAAAGGACGAAGAGTTATTTCATTCGAAGTGCTTCGCTGCAAACATGAATCGCTTATTAATTTTTGATACCATATTGATAATAATTTAAATCAAGGATACACCGTGTGTCAACTTACGGGAAGAATGTTGTTTTCTATAACCTAGAAAATTGGTTTTGAAAAGCCATTAAAACGACCTCGGGTATTCATCTGAAAGGATTTACGTTAGCTTTAACTGTTACTCTCATTGCTGCGTAAAGAGTTCTTGCGGACGGAGCACCTCTTTGCTCAAGGCTTTGTAACGTCTCCTTTGGCATCGTTGAAATATCATGTAACGAGGAGATTTTCAACGATGCCAAAGGAGAGTAGGAAAATACACTAGCTAAAAGTTGCTACAATGAGAAACTGTCGTACCGCAACGTACAAGAGCCTACCCAAAGCAGTAAAAATAAAAGCAGAAAGAGAAACATCATTTGGTTTACCCAACCTTACCACGCCAATGTGACAACTAACATAGGCCGCACGTTCCTATCTCTATTTGACAAACACTTTCCAAAATCCCACCGCTTGCACAGCATACTGAATCGCAAAACAGTTAAACTTAGCTACAGCTGCTCCAAAAACACGAAAGCCATTATTCAGAACCACAACGCTAAAATTACTAACGCAAGCGCCACTGAGAAAGACAGACCATGCAACTGCAGAAAGAAAAATAGCTGCCCCGTAAACGGAGAATGTTGCACGAAAACTGTTGTTTACCATGCTACGACCACCGTCAATGGTAATGAAGCCCACTACATCGGCAGCACTGAAGGTGAATTTAAAACCCGTTTAAATGGTCACACACAGAGCTTTAAATCTGAAGCAAAGAAAACTAGCACCACACTCTCCCAATTCGTTTGGGATAATAACCTCAACCCAAAACCCAACATCACATGGTCAATCCTCAAAAAATTCCAAAAACTCAGAGCCGGCAGCAAAACATGTAGTATATGTTCAACCGAAAAGCTGCTCATATTGAAACACTTAAAAGACCCAGGCTACCTCAACAAGCGAAATGAGCTCGCGAAAAAGTGCCCACATCGAGCAACACATATGCTTTGGGATCTGGTGTGAAAGCGTAGTCAAACATTCCAGTGGGAGGGGTGCAGCGGTGCCACTCTTACCTGCCCACATCTACTTGACCAGCACCCGTGATGACGACAACTCACAATGTACAAATATCCAAACAACACGATGTCTCTACACTCTCAGGGCTAAATTCAACAGTAACAACAGATAATAAAACAAAACCTGTTAATATAAATCCCATTAAAAAAATTCACCCCCATGTCTTTGCAGTCTGTTTTCTTAAAATCGAAATCAGCAACATGTGGCTGAAAGGAGTTGCCACATTTGTACACTCTTCTGATTGAGACTGGTATCGCAATTATATTGTTGATTATTCTATTACAGAGTTTTTTTTATCAAAAACTTATTTTGATGTAATCAAAAGTTTGTTGGCAGACATTATCCTGTTTTTATTGTGTGTTGCAAGTTAATTTCACAATTTTTGTAGTCAATAATCTGCTATGTTGAATTATAACTTTTTTCTTTTGTACCCAGGGACTTGTTACAGGAACCAGCAGACACAGAACTACTCATCCATCTGTCTAATCATCACTATCTCAACCTTGACAGATGACCTTGGACATGTCCCTGTTAGGCAACATTAAAAAAGCAAATATCATACGACTGATGTTTGCCAACTGTGATATTTGGCACATGTCTGCAAAATGATTGCTATAACATTGAAATTCAGCAAAGACTATCACCAAATAGAATTCATTCCAGTGTATTTATTGCATGTATATGTTATTTGTTACTGGGACCCAGCAACTTACGCTTTAGCTATGATAAATATTGTTTCTACTTCATGTTACACACTTTAACTATAACCTATCTTCTTGCCAAGATCAGGATTTTGCTAAGATGAAAATATGTTGAATTGTTTGCTTTATCAAGTTCTTCAAGTGTTTGCAGCAGAAGTTGTACAAAGAAAATTACGGCAAAGAAACCAGCTTTTGTGGCCAAAAGTCGTTAGTGGTTAAATCAATGAAGCAATTTTACAAGACAGTGCCCAAAATCTAGGCTATGAATCACCATCCATCCTAAGTGAATGCTTCTCTCATCAGAGTACTCAATAAATATCTGTGTAGATTTACTAACACATCCCTAAAATGCTAATTGAAAAAATACAATTAAAATGCCACACAAATATTGGAGTGGATGCTATGGTAAAAAACATTGATTGTTGAATAATTTTTAGTGGAGATACAAATCCTGTGGGATTCTTTCATAACCATCTGATTTTTTTGTAAATACTGGTTTATTGCATTGTGCTAGTTATAGTATTATAGCAAACCGTTTCTGTCTTTAATCAAACTTAAAGTAGCCTCAAACACAAATATAAAACCTATTTCAACCCACATTTTGCAAATGAGCTATGCCTTGATGAGTAGCCGATGATTATTGTCATGATTACTTTGTTTTTGGGTTATGCTTTATGAGATTATTGTAAACAAAAGCCTTGTTTATTAAATTCTTGTGTTTGTCTTTTCATAAACAATTTTTGTTGTAAAACTTTCTTTGTTATTGATGTATAGAACAAAATCTCACCAGTCAGTTTTGTAAACTTTTACACAAACTTCTTACCAAAAACAATTAGTGGTAAGTCATGTAATTAATGTTTTCTTTAAACCCCTCTTTCATGTCATTTCATTGGTAATATTAACCTTTTGAATGAATACAATAAATAAAATTTTCTTTATCAAAAATATAAATACTAGTCATATACTTTGCAATCTTAAATATTTTGTTTCCTATTATTTGTTTCCCATTATTTATTTCCTAATAGATTAATTGTCTTTAATAAAAAAAAAATGCTTTTGGCAACTTAAATACTACACTTGGCATCAAATTAGTGCAGAATGATTTCTTATAGAGCATCCGATAATGAGGCCAACCCACGACCTTTGGGTTGTCTGCTATTTAGGCATGAAAGTCACATGCGGTTGGCCGATTGAAAAGAAAATACTGACACTTCCGTTTTGTCAGCGATTGTTTACAATAGGCTGCCCAACCCCACGTGACCTTATTTTTTCGTGGGTTGGCCTCATTGCACATAATTTATCTTTTAGTATGTTCTGGCAAAACAATTTAGAATCTTCACAGAAATCATCAATCAATGACTTATTTTGTAGTGCTTAAAACGTTTTTCAACAGTAAAGAATTGATGGTTGTCACTTTTTTTTGCCTTTGAACAATCAAATATTTAACACTCCCTTCAAATGGTTCCATTTGTCATAAATTTCAAAAACTACATTTTTTTAAAACTGTTTATAGCTAAACATTCTCATGAACAACTGGAACAAAAATGAAGTAATTTATGAAAAATAAAGTAGTTGTAACTTTCTGTAAGCCTGCTGTGAAAAAACAAAGTTTTGAGAAAACAGGTTTTCAAACTTTTGTGCACAACAGGTTTTCAAAAGAATTGTCTTCTCACAATTGTGAATAAAAGGAATGATCAGATAGCATATATTGAAATCAGCATTGCTTTCATTCATTTTAGGTAAAAATAATCTCTGCTTTAATCAATATATAAGAATGACATTTGAATTACTTCAGTTCATATTTAAGTATATTGACAAAAATCATCTATTGATTAATATTTTTCTTAGGAATTGACGCCCCAGTAGTACTATTTTATTGAGAGAACAGGGGCGTCGATAGTTACTATAATCTTGTAACTATAAGTTGTATATTCAATTAAATCATCGTTTTTACTTCATTGTGACTCTATTATTCCTGAATCTTTACACAAGAAATATATTCATTTCATCATGTTTATGCTTTACCATTTGTTTCCATGACTTTAAAGATATTAATATCAATCCCAATTACACATTAAAAATCTAAAAAATATTTCATTAATAAAATCTGCATGCAATATTTTGACAAGCTTTCAATTTTCTATGATAAGTAAAATATTTAATACTTCTTGAAATGTTGTTAATTTATAGACTAAAGGTTCATGAAGTTACTTGATGGAGATTAATGTACATCCTTCTTTATACCTTCTTATTTACTTATTATGTTGATTTTTGTTTATATTTCTGTTACAATGGTAATATCCTGCATTTGTTTATCCTTTTTAATTGTGCAG
This sequence comes from Clione limacina, assembly GCA_032362205.1. NCBI lineage: Eukaryota > Metazoa > Mollusca > Gastropoda > Pteropoda > Clionidae > Clione > Clione limacina. Next base: position 8,634 of record JAUUEB010501216.1, read on the forward strand.
GTTTAACACCATGTTAGGTGTAAGCATTTTTATAACACCTTTGTTTATCACAAGTAATTCATGTAAGCTAGTTTTTCTCTTTCTCAAAACCCTTTTAATTTGACTTGACATTAAGACACTGATGATACATTGAATGTTTCAAACTGTGCTGGGTTTTAATCAAGCTATTAGATTATTAATCCAAAATTAATTTTCGTTATATATTATACTTAGCTTTGCAATTTCTATGATCATATTTTGTACTTTGGTTTATGCAGTATTATCCAAATTTCATGAAGATATTGTCTTTTTCTTTTTATATTTTGTTTCACTGTTGTTTTTTCCCATAACAATTCATAATGACCTTATCTTCCCAAATGGAATGGAGATGGAAAAATATTGACATTGATGTACTGTTGTGCCATGTTCTTTAAATTGAACAAAAGTCTTTCATCTCTCACCCTTTAACCTTTGACTTACAACAATACAAATGTGACCTGATGATCAAAATTCAGTCAGCTTGATATTGAGTACTTTTTTTCTTAAGATGTGTTTATGTACCAAATATGACTATTGCTGTGTACTTAAATGTAAAATAATATTTGAATACTTGATTGAAGTGTATCTTGTGCCATGTAGTTTCATATAAAAGTATTACCTTTTCTACACACTCATTGACCAACCTGAAGTCAACTCACGAGTGTGTAGCAGATCAGTCACTTTAGAAAAAGCCATGAGAGAGATGACCAAAACGTAACTTTTTCATAAAAGAGTATCATTGAAAAAGTAATACTTACATACACCTTCGAAATATCTCTAGTTCTAGTATAGATGTATGTTACAGATAGTAGACTAATTTGTTGCACTAATCATTATTATGTGTTTATTATCTATATAATGTACTTATATCAAGCACAGGCAATAAGCAACTTAAAGCCTTATTCCCCTTGCCATGACATAGCATTCATTTTCCTTCTCATTTTTCCCTTGCATGACTTAACAAATTGTTGTTTACTTGGACTAAATTGTCAATAACAACTGATCACTCTGTGTTGATATTATATAGCAGACAGTATATGAAAGTTTTCACATTATGATGTATTATTCTCTTGTTGATTCCAAACTGATAAAGTCAGCAACATGCATTTTCTTCATGTTACTTGTTAATCATGTAATAGATTTTACAAAGAAAGTGATAAAATAAAAGTACACATTTGGTGCACCTTTCAGGGACATCTGTACTGTAACAAATTGATGACAACATTTTGGCTCATGAAAGTGCTAAACAAGACAATGACATGCTTATATTTTGGTTTACAATAATATTGTGCAATATTTTGCCTTTACAAATGATGTTGACTTGTGTTTCAAATATCACCAACATGATCAAATAAAGGTCATCTTCAGAAGTGAAATAACAAACAAATATTTTCTGTATTGTACAGACATGGCAAGTTCAGTAAAAATAGCGTTTCTCACTATATTTGGTATACCGTGTGGGTAAAAAAAATGCACCGCTTTTTGAATCACAACTTCTCCTACAATTATTCATATTTTCGTTATTAAATTTGAACTTGATATCCCTAAAACTGTTGCTATGATGAACTCATCTCTAGAACTCCCTCAAAAAACTAAAATGTACATTTTCACATAGACGTAAAAAATGCGTAAAGATGAATTCATAATCAATTTCAAGGAAGGGAATTTATTATT
>JAUUEB010501227.1:0-10325 GCA_032362205.1 Clione limacina
TCAGTGGGGAATGAATTATCTCTTCTTCTTCGTCTTCTCTTGAGCTATTCTTTTAGAGGAAATCGGGTAACGCCGATATGACGAAGTCGCTAGTATAAAATGTTTATACACTCATAACGTAGATAGCATATCTGTACGATCATAGTAATATTAATTGATAAACAATCTCTATTAACAGAATGGTGTTGTGTCTGATATATCACATGGTTCTTATCTGAAATCGGGTTTTTCATGTCTGTTAGCCTAGTTGAAATAGGAAAAAAGTGACATCAGCAAATTCACAGACTCAGGTGTTTTGTTTAAGACACTTCTAGGATAAACTAAGATATTTTGGGTTGTAGTCACAACACCTCGGTGATGTTTGTTATTTATCCTTCTCTGGGGCTTCGTTGTTTGTATCTCACATGTCAAATATGATATCAGATGTGATAAAGACAATATTGACGTAACTAGTTGTGAATTGTGAACGTTAGACGTTATATATTTTGCTCACATAAGTATAAAAAACAAAGGTCATGACTGGCACATGTTTCTACAAGCCTTGACAAATTGTCTACACTTGGAAAATCACAGGGAATTTCACAATCAAGAAAATTGATTGCATAGTCAAAGTAACACAATTATTGCTGCAGAACTTATCCTGGTGCAGACATTGGTTCATACCACAACCATAATGTTGCAACAAATCAAATTGAAGTTACACTCAGTTGATACTAGGGCATGACAATCTTTAGTGAAAGAGACAAATTTAGACCTAATTGAAGATCGTAAAGCAGAACAATCTCAAGATCGAGGAAAATAGTCAAACTTTAACAGATAAATTAGGAAACATCATTCAACAGCTAAGAAAAACGAGCTTTCAGAAAAGTTTAGGGAAATAGAAGACTTAAATGAAAGACCTCGAAGAGAATCGAAACAGATAAATGGGGGAAGGACAGGAAGCCACACAGCAAACTCTGTGAACTATGAAAACCACGTTAACCGAAGGCCCAACTTTTCAGAAAGATGTTGAAGCAGGTAGGCATAGTTTCTGAATCATTTAGACAACAGATGATCCGTTATATAAGATAAAGCAATCTGATATATTAATAGATATGGAAACTCCTCAAATATCAATCAAACTTGTTACGATTTTGAATTCCTTCGATTTTGGTTATTATAATCTGTCGTATGAGAATGACCACTGGGAATATAGTCATAATTGTCTGTTTAAAAAAAGCTTAAATAAGAATCGCATCAGCTACGCAAACGATAGGTTATTGATTTTGGCAGAACTTTATATGAAGATACTAGGTTTTTGGAAGATACGAATATCATAAATCAATCTTATCAATCATACCTGATTACATGTTGGTGGTCTGGCCTAAGCCACATTTTATGCTATTGTTATTAACGCCTTGAATCCGAAAGCACTAGATTCTAACACTTTAATGTTAACATGGATACGGCAACTGACAAAATGGCCACTCTTCAGATTTTTCATGTATATGTTAAATATAACAAATACAAGTTGTGTTTGTTACATGTATATATGTGAGTGTTTTTTTTTATATACAATTGTGTGCTTGTTTAATGGTACATCTCCTATGTTATTTGTATCATAATTCATCAGTCACCTTGTTTCTCTGTTGTTACATCATAAAGATGATATCAACTACCTGACTTATGCTTTAACACGTCTCATTGAATATCCCAGTATGGATACAAAATATCCCTAGAACTCCAACAGAACAAGATTTTGAAGTTGACTTATTTAAGGAGTTCAGTTGTTAGACAATGTCGGGCGAACACTTCTCGAATTTATTTTGTTGCAGAAAAAGCGCCATCTATACATGTGATTGATATCAGCAATGAGAATTGACGCTGTGCTGCACATACAAACGAATAAGTGATATCGTTAGTAACAGTTGGTATGTGTAATTTACATCAAAGAAATATTCCTATAATTACTTCTGTCATGAACTGTATGATGACGCAGCAGGTGAAAAAGTATGTAATTGATTCTTCATAACTCGTTGTCAGCCATGTGTGATCAGACATGTGTGAGTAAACATCTTGTAATGGAATCATGTTACATACGTTATGTGATTATTATATGAATTATTACGCACGTGCGTAAACATTGTATGAAGGTTTTTGCAACTTAAAGCAGATGGTTTTCGTGTCCGTTAGGAGCTGCATGTTGAAGATATATATATATATATATATATATATATAGAGAGAGAGAGAGAGAGAGGGTTTTGAGTTGGGCAGCAACGATTTTTACAGGTTATAAGTCATCTCGCTTTAGAATATATAACAGGCTCATTAATTAGACACTGAACTCTGTTTAACGTTTCATATCAACGGCTTCAAGAAGATCAACATTGCAACGTTAAGATGAACCGACGAAATTGAACAAAATAAATACCATATGCCATTAATCGTAAAAGACATTTCGACCTTATGCAGCTGTTACTTCAGGTTTTATAAAGTTGAAACAGCAAATGACGTTTATGTCACTATGGCTTACATTGTTTTAAGATACACAATGTCATTAAGACCGAAACATGTGTTGAAAAATAAAGACAATTTTTTTAGTTAACCATAGATATATGTTCAGTTTTAGCGTAACCTAGAGAAAAGTAAAAGTTACACAAATAAAATCATCTTTAAAATCCAAGTAAGAAAAGCATTAAAAACGCCTGAGAAACTGAAATTAAATTATGAATGAACGCCTGTTTGATAATGTACTTTGATGTAACAAAATTCATTCAACATCCTGATCATATCCGTGTTCATTTTATACGCACCGGGATCAATTATCTACAAAAGGTAATAGTCGGGGGATGAGGGGTTTCTCTGCATTCCCCATGACTCAACCGGATTTCATTTTTGTTGATCCTTAGGGATCATATAGACACACAATTTTGTCTTTGCCAAAACCTGAACGAACTGACCACTAGGGCTGACCAATGGACAAAACACGAACAATTGTCCGAGTTCAGAAGGTAATTAGTAGGAGTAACACATTCTAACGATGAATACAGTTCCTTTCTTTTCCACAACGTTATACTATCCATAGATTTGCATCACGTGTGTAACTTAAACACATAACCTACATGTAGTTGTCAGTCAACATAATGAATAAGTGCTTCATCTTGCATCCTACAACAACAACAACAACAACAAAACAATTGTCAGTAAGATATTGTAACGGTTAACATTTCATCTATATCCAACAGCGATATATAAGACAGACGAACTAAGATAGCAATTCACATGATACTTTGACAGATACGCTGAACATGCCGCTAGATATGCTCGTATTGTGTGTTTGCTTCCGGGAATCATGAATATGAAGAGAGTACGACCATGACGCTTGTCATGAACTCCCCTTTCATGCAAAGCATGTAGTGGGAAACAGAAACATATTTTTCGTCATTGTAATTAATTCACCAGTACAAGTGTCATACGTGGAAGAACCGAGTTACGTATTGCTCTTGTTTTGCTCTTTCTGCACCGGAGTAAAGTTTGTACTGAGTTTTGAAGAAATTATATATCAATCAAATTAAACATATTGCAGCAGGCTAATGGCATGAATGACAGTTGACATTCGATGGGGACATTTAAGCTCTAACGAAAAGAGGATATTCTTTTGATGTAGATGCCAAACACAGAAAGTAGAGAAAACAGAGAAACATGCAGAGAACGTCATATATCGGTGAGATAAGATAAGTTAAGATTATGGTTGGTCCAGAACGATTTTTTTGTTTTGTTTCTTGACTGATTTATTTGTTCTTTTAGAGTAATGATCCCGACAGTGTGGCATTTTATCACATATAGTTAATTTATATTTCTCTCTTTCCATCACGCACTATAGCGTTTTCTTGCGGTATTCCAATATATCCCTCCTATTTGAGATAAGAAAGTATTGCTGAATACTCTTGATTTGCAAAATCATGGAATAATTTCCATGTATAATCAATAATACTCATGAATATGAATACCAAAATCCCGACGAAGGAAAAAGAAGGAAAAAAGAAGGAAAATACAGGCTGTAACAGCCATGTACCAACAAACTGCCCCACATCAGGAAGGTGTAAGGAAGAGGCGCTCATCTACAAAGCCACAATTAGCACACCCCAGGCAACAAAAATGTATATAAAAAGCACAGAAGCCTCCTTCAAAAAAAGGTTTTACTGCCACACATCAGACCTGGCACATCCGGAAAATGGCGTCAACACTACACTGGCTACATACTTCTGGAGAACGAAAGACACAGACACAACACCCATGATCGAATGGGAAATCGTAAAAAAAGTGCAGAAGATATAAGCGAGGAACCCGGAAGTGTGACGTCTGCCTCTCAGAAAAGCTCGAAATACTGAAGAGCAGGGAACCTCTTCTGAACGAACGCACCAAACTCATGTACAAATGCCCACAGGAAACACAGACTCCTGAAAGTTGGCATTACTTAAGTCCTTAACAAAATATGCAGAGTGGTGAAAAAAAATATACAGAGTGGTGATTTAGATTGTTGTTCTAGTTTTGTTTACATTATTTTGGACTATAAAGTGTTCTGTGTGACACTTTCGTCTTTTGGATTACACCTTAGCAAGTTTGTTTCTATGAACATTGTGACTGTGTTACAACAAGTTTATCTTTTAAGTCTAAGTTTACATTTTGAAGTGATAATTTCAAATTGAGTTACCATTGTTCGATAGTTTTTAGTATGATGTGTTGAGTATAGTGTGTGTAGACATTGTTTTTATTACTTAAGTGAGTGATTTGTTTTGAAAAGGACAATGGCTAGTGTTGGTGTATTTTCTGTTGCTGTTGACATATATGTTGAGAGACAGATAGAGGGGAGACAGTTTTCGTGTTAATGAAGCAAAGAGGCGAAGCCTGGTAGTGCTGGGGAAGAGTTAACATAAATGCAGAGTTTGAGAGAAGACATGCACGAGTTTAAATTTGGTTTGAGTAAGGTGTTGAGTGAGATTGTGAAGGTTGGGCAAAAGTTTGATAGTTTTAAAGAACGGTTCAGTGAAGTTGAAGCCAAGTAAAAAAGTCAGAGTGACGAAATGAGGGAAGTACGAAATGGCTTGGATGGTTTCGAAGAAAACTGAGGTTTTTGGAAGTAAGGTTGATTGATCAGGAAGCTCGAAGCCGAAGAAACAATTTGATTTGTCACGGGGTTGAAGAGTCGGCAAATGAAGACTACAATTGCACAAATTTAGCAATTGTCATTGTTCGGGATAATTGCAAGGTCACACAGAAGGTATCAATAGAGAGATCACATCATCGTGGAGGGAAGAGACACAACACCACTGGCGCTAGCCAAGTTCCCACCAGACCCCGTACACTTATCGTCCGTTTCCATGATTTCAATCAGAAAAAACGGGTCAGGGAAGGGAGACGCCATCTCCAAGCGTCAATCCATTTACGGTAAGGTATGATTCGCCCTGACGAAAACGTCGCGGTTACTTATTACACAACAAAGAGTTCACTCACAGAGTGGTCACCACTGAACCGGGCCTATTGTGTGAACCACCATTAGTTTCAAGCAACATATAACGTGCACTTTAATATGTTGTGACCTGTTTAACTATCTACCTTAATAAGTAAAAAACCGTGTGTTTTGAAAAAGTGTTTAACATTCTAAATATTATGTATTTGATATTCACCAAAATGTGATATCTAAGCTCGAACGTGTCCAATTCATGTCTTGAGATATAACCTTGTAATATTATGATAAACCATGTCCTTTAAAATGTCGTCTACAATTCTTCCGCTCGGATATTTAATTGTATACATATTTAAGATTATATCAGAACGTCTATTTCTATGAATTGCAATTGCACTTTTGAGAGAACGTTCGTCAATACACCTTCGTTAACAACAGTTCGATTGTTGTTTTCTCGAATCCTTGCTTTCATAAGTCAGGGTTCTAGAAGATCAGACATAGTGCATGTGAGCTCAAAAAGCCTTCATTTTTGTAACGTATGTTTATACGAGATGTGAACAATCTAAACAATCCAAGCTTGACATTTTCGAGAAGTGCAAACTTCTGATTGGTATCGTCACAAATGTCATCAGATCAATGTTTCTACAATGTATTGTGCAGAAACAAATAACTGGTGGTTCAACACAAGAAAGATGACACGTTTAACTGTGAGTGTTTTTGTGATAAGAAAAGCAAACTCAAAATGTCAAAGATAAAGAAAATAAATGTCAACTCATTTTTTATTCTATTATTTGTGTACATGATATGTTTAGATATGATCAAACAGCTGATAGATGTATCATGACTTTGTCGGTTGTAATTAACATTGTCGTTATATTGGCATATGGTATTGTTTTGATGAATAAAAAACACATGATCCTGTCTGGTTTGCTAATACAGATAATTGATACCAATGTAAGTGTTAGTTTTGTTGTTTGCTAACTAATACATTGTCCTCTTATACAACTGTCAAACCATTTGCATAGTTGGCAAATCATAATAATACGTACTTGAAACAAAATATAGTTGTACACACAAAAACATTAACAGCAGACACAAACAACATTACAAATGAATATTTATTAAGCTGAGATAAAACGTCGTTTGATAATATCGTGTTCAAGACCTAGGTTCACTTAAAGCGTTTGTTATCAATAAAGTTAATATAAAGACAACTTTCAAAAGTAGCTTGGCGCGTGTTTTTAAGCATTAAAATGATGGATGAATTGGCCTTTTGACACTTTCTTCTCATATTACTTCTTCAAACTGAGAGGGCATATTTACGAATACAGTGGCGTATATCTCGGCTTTTCAAACTTTTTTGGGAATGTTGACGGGAGCCCACTTTCTGCAGGGGTTAACTTTTCTACATAACGTGTTAGTCTTTGCATACTGTTCTTTTATTGTTGTTATTCTTGAAACTGTTGGGGTTGTTGGTGCAAAGCGCCATTAGCAACCGCGCGAAGCCCCTGAAATGTGCAAGTCGGTATCTTTTTAATGACTTTTATGCTTTGAAAACCTTAGGGGAATTGGTCTTTTGATACTTTCTTCTTATCCTTCTACTTTTCCTTTTGATCGAATTATTATAGGAAGTCTGGTAACGCTGACGTGACGAAGTCGCTAGAAACAATAAAACTTGTGTAAATCATGATGTCAAAGTAAAGAAGTTGCTTACAAATAGCATACTGTAAAACACATTTGCCGTCTTCACAATCAATTAGATACAGTACTATCTTTGTCACAATTATGTATAGATAAAGTCCAGTTCTTTTAGTAAAACAATATCCTTTATAGCAATACTAATGTTGACCATACTTAGTTTGTATATTAAGGGTTTGAGCAAACGCATGTTATTAGCAAAATATAGCACTAGATGCCCCGGTCTCCAAACGTGTATGACAGAGTTAAGACAGGCAAAACAATAATGATCAAGAGCAATAAAAGAGATCAAGAGTCTCGTGCTCTACCGGCTGAACTAGTCAGGATACTGATAACATGCAACACAATCCGATGAATTCACAGTAAGCGCCAGTCATAAGCTCCTGTTGATTCCGCCCCTTACACCGCCTGTCACTACTATTGATTGACGGAAGGACGGCTAAACGCAGGAACACGCAACGACGACGGCTTGAATTTTAATCCTTAATAACGCCAAAATTAGGCTTTAAATCATAAAAATAAATATCGCTACACGATCGAAAACACATTGAACTATAAGAAAAGTATCACTTATCCATCTAAAACTTCTCAGGAAAATCTGTATAGACCCTCCGTTTTTAACTTTCCTAGCTCCATTATAATAAGATTAGAGGTGCAAGTCTACCATTGAAAACCAAGAATCAATTAATATATGTTCTTACTAAGATGTCAAGACTTTAAGGAGTTATAGCTAGTTATTATTTTATTCTTTTGGTGTTTCTTTTTTTTCAAACCTTGCACTTTTGCTCTAAAATATAACTGAGTCTGTGAGGTTAGGTATTCGGGATACATTTTTGTTGGCAGCACTTTGAACAACATATGGCCGCGTTCAAAAGCGTTCAATGTCAATTTTCATGCTTTTTAACTTTAAAAATATATTTAGTTATAATAATTTTAAAACAAAACATTTCGGCTCATGTTGTTTCATTGTTACTTATATTACAATATTTATCAATTTGACAACCAGCAAACAAGTCATAACTGCCATATCTTAATGCTATAATGTTTTACCGATGTTTTTTTCACTCTGACTTCCTTAAAAGCATGGTAGAACTAGACCTTCAGGTGATTACATTGCCTTACATTTGCGGTCCTCGGTCAAAAACGGTAATATGGGACAAGGATTTATAACCATCCTGTGTTGTAAGGGATAACATTGAACCATTGGAATGTGATCTTTTAAATTAAATGTTTGCGTAATCAGGTTTTTTATTAAAGCAATGTACTTGTGCAATTTCGTTATTTTTGACTGCAGCGAAAATTTAGATTGTAATAACTTAATATAGAAATAGTGTCTTCTTTATCAGATTCAATCTGTTTAATGATATCTTGCCACGATGATACAAATTAATATCGATATGATGCAATGATGGTTCAAACGTGTATCGATATCCTGCCATGATAATGGTTACATTATTCTCATATATCGCAGGTAATCGATGGTGACATGAACATGTTAAATGTCACTGACATATGATATATACATTTTTATAACTTCCTGTAATAAACATCTCGATTTTTCAGGTGCATAACGCTTAATGTCATTTATGTTTATCTCACATCTGTCTGAAGGGATTCTCGTTTACTGTATGTATACCAGACGTCTACTCTTTGCAATACAATACGTTATGATGGTATTCTGATGCCATTTTAAGACAAAAAATATTCACATTGCTTTCATTCTTAATAAATTATTTATTTCCAACCAACAAATAGCATTATTGACGACCCAAGTGGCAAAAACATAGTTAACTTTTGTTCACAGCCTCTTTAAGTTGTTAAATGTTAGTGCGTATCTGGCGATGAATAATAAAAGACGCTACTTGTCCATGTTTTCTCTATCAATTCAGTTTCTTTTAAAACAAAGTATTGAAACAATAGAAATATGTACATATTGTGTACGCGTGTTTGCATGCGAACTAATCACATTTATATGTTGTTTGCCAAACATCGATGATTTATTAAATCCGTTTCATACCTATAAACCGCAATGGATTTTTGAGACTATTCTTGAAATACCATAAAATGTACATGAAATGAAGCTCTTAATGGAATAGTTACCTTCAAAATATCAAGGTGAGTTAAAAGTGGTGAAACCAAAGAAGAAAAACAAATCCTGTGTGATGGACTACAAGCTGTTGAACTATGCGTTTACAACACCCTGAATTATTTAAAAAAAACACTGTACAGAGGGAAATACAGTTTTGATGTTCACTCTTGTTTAAATGTATTTCCTCTATCCAACGTCTAAGTTGAACACAGCAGTTGGCACATGTTATAAAAAAAATCACAAACTTTCTTAGCGTAAGACTTCAACGTTAACATCATCTGCAAAGCGAAAAGGTATACCCACACAACTATTGTGAAGTCAGCATCACAGGTTTTTTATTGTATCTAATATTAAGGTTGTTTTTTCTTGTGAGCCATCTTGTGTATATGGTTTGGCCTTTAACTATGGCACTAGATGACTTTCATGTGCATATTGTGTTTATGGGATTACCCGATATTTGTCTTTTCTATATCAACAGAGGCACAGAAAACGTTTGGTTAGCAGTCTCAGAACTGGCACCTTTTTTTCTAAAGCCCATCAACTGATGCCGGGTAGGCAGAACAAAAACATGTTTTGGTTTTTTGGCCATAACATTTGAAGTTGAATAAATACTTTTTGAATCAACAATACATTTGGATGTGAAGCAATTTTAAATACAGATCAAAAATATAACAACTTATATACAGTCCGAGCAACTTGGGAAGTACCCAAGTAGCAAATGTTGTATGGAGTTTCTTACTGCAAGAACGACATGTAGCGTATTTTTATATAATGTGTTTAAAATCATGAGCAGCATATGACGTGTGGCAAGTGACGCTTTCTATATATATGACGCCAACCAAACAGATACTTTGCATCAAAGAGAGCGTATTTTGAACTGTATCCAACCAACACAGACAATATCTCTATAACTCCGACACAACCAGTTTGTTATAGTTAACTAATTAAAGGAGTTCAGTTGTTTAACTACGAGGGGACTTAAATGCTCGCGATTTATTTTGTTGAAGAAGAATTCGGCAACTGTACCTGTTTTTAAGTTACTAATTTTATATTATACTATTTGTATCAAATTTCATTTATACTACAAAAAAC
>JAUUEB010501238.1:0-10325 GCA_032362205.1 Clione limacina
TTTCAAATGCCAGTTGTAGAAATTGTAGTGGCTTAATTTGTTTTAAATTTCTGTATTTAATGTGGTCACCGTATGCCAAGTTGGAAGTTAGCTCTGTAGTAACAATGAAATTTATATTCTACAAATATCTGTGCTTAAATGCTCTACTTTTTATCAAAATTATAAAAGAAATAAATAACAAAAAAAAGAAAAAAATATGTCAATGTTTTAAAACAGCCTTAATATAATGTAACCCTTTTTTATGGTCGAAGGTGCCGAATAACAGTTTTTAATTCCCTTAAGGAAAAAAAGTATTGAAATTGTGTCTATTGATATGAATTCACATTAGTATAAGAATCAAACAGTACTAACTAAGTATTATTTCCAAGAAAAATTATCAATTGAGGACGGAAAGTGGCTATGTTATGAATGGCATGCTAGGGAAAGTGCATTAATTAAGCTGATTGCTTCAAAATTGAAAGCTTAAGAAAAAATTACCTAGACAAAAGTACGCAATGCATTGCTTTAAAATATGCCATTGTAGATGATGAATATGCCGTTTTCTATCTGCACTAGAAATGTTGTACCATGTGGCCTTAATAAGGAAAAAAACAAAAGCCTACTTGTAAACCCGCACAATAGTTCATAATGTTATATCAAAATGAAAACTGCTCAACTTGGACTACCAAATAATAATATTATATAAAATCTTAACAATTGTGTGATTTAAAAACTATCTGATAGGCTTGATAATCTCCCATCAGCTTGTTATGGAATACAATGTTTAACATGAACTTAGTTAGCATTGATTTAAAAACAACCACTTTGGGGTTGATGTGGCAGCTTTGTTGGTAAATATTGATATATTTTTGTGTGTGAATGATTCATACTTCATCTCCCATACAGATTAAGCTAGTATTTTTTCGCTGACAAATTTATTTTAATAAATCTTGAACAATTCTGAAAAAATAGACATCTTCTATGCCGTGTTTTTAATTTAATTATGCCAAGTTGAAAATTGGCTCTGTAGTAACAATGCAAATTATATTCTACACTTTTCTGTTCCTAAATGCTCCATTTTGTATCAAAATTATAAAAGAAAAAAACAACAAACAAAAAGAAAAGTTTGTAGCCTTATTATCATCTACCCTTTTTATGACCGAAGGTGCCGATTGACAGTTTTTAATTAGTTGAAGTAGTGACATTTAGTAGGGAAATATGTTTGGCTCATGGATCTTAAATGTAAATGTAGTCATGTTTTATAAATAAACAATTTCAGCTTTGGAAGTTATATGATTTATGTGTAATTCGTCAATGTAGGAGAATACTATATGGAAGGTATGCGTAGTCGGTGTTGGTAGTCATTATCGAACATGAGGAGTTTGATTTGGACAGTAATCTGGTATTTTACAACCTGGGAGGTGGAATCATGGATTCGAGATCATGATAGGAGTCCTTAGTTATGATTTGAAATCAGCTTATATACATGAAGCTTTTGAACTAACTTCATCTTTCTATGTACAGCTAACAATAGCTTACTGATATAAAGATGGTAAACGTGTAAAGTATCTCAAACAAACAGCTGCGTGCATGTTTGCTTGATTTATTTTCCTTTTTAGTAAGATGGCAATCCAGCTATTAGACAATTTGCTTTCGACTTCCAGGTATATATGTTGGAAATTTAGTTATTGTCCTTAATGGTGATTTGCCATGTGTCATTTATTGTTTTGGCAAACATGCTGTGGTTACATCTTCACATGTAGGATTATTACTTTTATTAAAGATGTTCGGTCAGTAGTTTTCTAAAGAACTATTTCTTATTTGTGAAATATATTATTTTTGACAAACTTGAGTCATTTTAATTTGTTTTGCTGTATGTTCTTTGTTTATTTAGCGTTGTGCTCACCCTTTTAAAGGTACACATCTGAAATATTACACGAGGGCTATTTGAGTACTTCTTTTAAAGACATTTTTTAAGTTTTTGGAAATATTATTTTTGATAGAGTGTAGCCTTTTCATAATTTTCATGTTTGTTGTTCATCAAGTAGATCGTTTAAATAATACCCTTAAATATCGCATGTATGCTCTTCAAGTGACCTTCATAAACATGTTTTATACCTTTTTAAAACCCCTTTTTACATAGTTATTGGCTATTATTTGAGATATGTTCTTTTTTTCATGAAGGATATGCTTTTGCCATATCATAAAAGGTGAGAATATACAATAATGGACACGGTTATTTGAGTTGATCCCTTAAAGCCGTTTTCTAAGGTTTTAAAAGTGTATATAATTTTGACAGGGTTTAGTTCATTTTATGATATAAATTCTTCTATAAAGGAAGAGCAAGGTACACTGGTTTAGGTCATCAAGTTGCAAAAAATATTGAAAAACATTAATCTTCAGCAGTTATCCATCATAAGGTTGTTTCGTAATATAGTTTTGATTAGCAAAAAATGATATCAACACGTTATCCAGTTTCTCCATATCGTCTTGATTTGGTCGCATAATCAAATAAGAATATTAGCATCATTCCGCAGAAAGGAAAATAATGCATCTATTTTTGTTATACGAAACTGAAAGTATGATTTGAGAACCTGACATTGTGCGCCGTCTTAGACGATACAATAACATTATTGTTGTAACGTGTGAAGCATCAATTATCTATTTGTCTGATCATGTTAATTTGGAAATGCTTTAAAAATATCAGAAAAACGAACAGCATAGTTCCTAAGTCAGCTGTGGAATTTATTAGCCTTTATACCAGGGACATAACAATTAATCAGCTATACTAAATAATTGTTTAACTCACAACTGAACGGGACTATTTCGACTATGATCGTTTGCTATTTGAAGTTACGTAACATTAAGCAGTCTCTTTATGGCCAATGGTAAAAACAATTCACATTCCATTCATAAAAAGATAAAGTATAAGAGTACTGATAAGGCGTAGCTGGAAAAGATTCTATGTTTATTAAACGGAATGAGGTTAAATACTGCCAAACTGGAATGTATACTGCACATACTGTGTATAGCATTTAAAACTCACTGTATTTAGTGTCTGATCTCTGATGTATTGACCAGGACGTCTGCGTCGAAAGCAAACGTTTTGAGTTAGAACATTTCAAAAACTTGTAGAACCAAAAGTTCTACATGTCAAGCGAGGTTTCTCTTTTCAAAATGTATCATAGTTATCAACCAACCCATGAGTGCATTATTGAACGTTTGACAAAGAGGCAAACAAATAACAACAAATTAAATGCTTTTTATATAAACTGCACGAAGAGAATACAATCATTCATCCAAAGTCACACACGTGGGGGTGCAGAACAATGCGTTAATAGTAGTGTCTATTAATTTTTTCAGAAAACTTCACTGGTTAAAACGTGGTTTGTGGTATCTAAGTCATACAAATACCACCAATGCTCGTCTACTACAGTTTGGTCGGTTATAACTGCAAACAAACAGTTTTATTAACGTTGTTTTTGTTAAGGGTAAACCAGCAACAGGCCTGTAAGAATTGCTTTCAGTCCGTACCAACACGGTGAGCTCAAAATAAACATGGTTTTAAACAAGAAATTTAAATCGACATAATCTAATTTACTTTCTTAAAATCGAATAGACAAACATTGAAATGTGAGCACATTTTTCCCCATCGTTGAGAAGCACGGAAATTGGGGAACTTTCTGAAAGTCATGATTCCACTTCTGACAAAGATTGGTGCTAGTAACTAAAAACGGAGTGGTCGATGCTAGAGTAAAGACGCATGGCTTTCGTTTTTTTCTTTATTTCTTTGTTTACAAAAAATGTTGAACAGTTTACTTAATGAAGATCGAAAAAAAGTTCTGGTTCTCTAAACAAGTCAAGGGCGAGTACATAAGCTTAGACTTTTCTACTTATTGATCAAAGTTTATATGTCTGAACACCGCTACATTTTGCGGGGGTAAAAGGCAAGGTCCTGTTATTTACTTTTGTTACGGTAATTGTTCCCATACATTCTACACCATGCCCGATAAAAAGCTCCACTAAAGCACTTTCTTCAGATAAATCATGGTGAGCATATGCACATGTGTGTTATGAAGTCCGATAACACGGTAACAGAATGAGCTATTCTTTATTTTTATGGTTATTTATTACATAGAGGCATTTACATCTTGTATTTAAATTATGCCAACATAAAGAAATAAAATATACTCCCTTTTTTGTTACTGATTAACGTCAAACTGTTTTCGAATCTAGTCTTAAAATTGTCTTAACATGAATCAACACATTTTATAACCATACAAGTTGTGTTATACATCATCGCATAATGAAATGCATGTGTATATTAAACATGCTAATACATATTATTCTTATTAAGAAAACAAACATAATTTATTTCAAATAAATTCATTTGTGTGTATTGGCCGTCTGACATTGCAAATTATGTGGCCATTAGTATTATAAACGTAGTATGTTATAAGGGCAAATACAACTTGTTTATATAGAGATATAAACAGTTTAAATAAAGCGAAACACGAAAGCCAAGTATGTGTGTTAACTAATTTTTGCGTCATTGAACTGCTTTAAAAAAAGATGTTTGGCGAAGGCATTTCGATAATGTATTATCGTTATAAGCGTATAAACTTCTATACTATTTACATTTACATAATCTGAATAAGTATCAGTTATAAGACCATCAGCTTTCCTAGTACACGTCTTTTGCTGGAGCCTAGTTTCGATCTTTGTACTTTACTTATTTTTTTAGAGGCACTAAAGTCAACCCCTAAATTGATTACTTATCTTTGAAAGCATTTATTCTTAAATAAAACATTAGAATAAATACAGCTATGATAACCTTGAGTAATGAGACATAACAAAATATTCCTTTCATAACATCAATAGTAAAGAAGTAAAACCTCTTTAGATTAGTCCACTTACTGTCTCTGTGTAAGCTTGATAACACATTAATTACGTAAAAGTACTACATAGCCTTTATAATAACTAGCTACATCACGTAATAATTTAAAATGATTTGGAAACCGTAATATGATTGCATTCATAACTTTATAGTTCACAAGATTTCATTTGCCTTTTCTTTAGAAATTCCTGTAATCTAATGGTCTGCATTATTGTAAAGAAATAATAATGTGTTTTTAGACAATGTAGTCATTCTGTCGTGGGATAAGGGTTACTTTGTGTTGGTGAATATACTGATCTAGACAGATCTAAATAAATTAGTTTCCTGGTTTTCATGTCTAGCATATTACTAACTGAACAGCAATCTGGGAGCCTGCCGGTGTTTATTAAAAGAATACAAAGATAATCTTCAAGACATTAGGTACATTATCATTCTTACAACAGAACATACTGTCAAATGCTTCATTAGAATGAGATAAAGAAAGTGCAAAAGTTGTTGGCACAATCGCATTGTTTTGGTGACATTTCTATAATATGCCTTAGCTCTGATGCATGAGTATATTGTGTATACATAACCTTGCATGAGGAAAATCAATGATATGGTAGATGAGTTGATACAATGTATACGAAATATAGCAGCTTAAGTCTGACCACTAGGCTATACAAACATGTACATACATCTTGAGCAGCCTTGGTCAAAGACAATTAACCCACACTTTTTAGACGCATAAGTAAACGAGGATCTCAGTGCATATCACAGTTAGTCACGAAAACCATTAGATACTTATATTTAGTGAAATCACAGTAGCAATTCAAGATTGCGATACGATCTTGGTAAGTTCAAAGATGGATAAAGTCTGGAGATACTCTATAGTAATATTTTATATTATCATTTGTAAACATTTATGTATTTCTCTACATAACATGTATTAACTAAATTTAAGTTTGTCAATTAACCCCAACGACCATATTGAGCACATTTTATACCTATTGTGAAACTCATTCTCCGCTGTTGGGTTCATTTCTTACGTGTTATTTGAACTTTAATCTATAGTGTATTATTTCAAAATATACTTTGTTGTGATTATCTTTACATAACAAACAAAAGTTCCGGTCTCACAACGCTTGCAGGTATGTTTCCCGAAACAAGAAAAGTACATAAGCAACTGCAAAACTTTTTCCTTAATTTGAAACGATAAATATATATTGAAATAAAATACTGATATATCTAATGCTTATTCTTAAACAAAAGTTGACATTTGTTTTCTCACTCAAGCCATTGTGAAAAGAATCAACTGGAAGTCTAATGAGCTGCTTCTTTATTCTTTTGCCATCAAACTGGAAGCTTACTTGTTTAAAACAATACTGAGATTAATCTTTCTAAAAACAGGATTTTTCATCTAAGATCCTATATCCAACAAATACACTTAAGATTATGTGGGTCATTGAGTCTTGGATTTGTACACAGGGGTATTCTTAATTATATTAAGAGGTCCTGAGGGGATGAGTCAAATATACTCCTTACTGACTGACCCAAAACAACACTTAACGTCGCAAACAACGTTTTAAAGTAACTATTGGTCTGAGTTAAACACTCTTATATGGTGACATTCTTGACATTATTCAATATTAACTTTCGACTTAAGTTATATATAGTATACGGTCAGTTAAATCCGGAAACCCCTTTTATCTTTCATACAATTAGTCCTGTAACACACTTTTTTAAGTTAAACATGTGGTGCTTTGCTAAAACATTGAATTAGATAATGTGCATGGCAAAAATACATGGACCGTTGCAAGTTAATGAACTAGTGTGGGTAAGTTATCCAATGCTTGAATATAAATCGGTAGCCATGGCAAATGTTATGAGACAAATATTTTAAACCAACGATGTAAGCCTCAGTCAAGGGTCAACAATATCTGACAAACATGATATCTTCATGATTGATAAACATAAAACCAACAGAGAATCAGTTGTATATGTCCCTATAAGTAGTTCAGCTTCGGATACTGAAGTGGGCAAGGCAATGTTGATTTTATAGTTTTAATAGTATAGTCAATTCTATATTATAAATTATATGACAAATATCGATAATTACTACAAGCTAATTGTGTAATGACAATCACAAACAACAGTAACAAACAATCTTTATTTATGTTAATTAAATCTTGATGAACCTCAATGATTCTTACAACAACACAACACAATACTTTATATTGATGTCGTAGAATGAACAAGAGAGACTGATAAGTGTTATTACAATTGCATTCATAGTAGGAAATGTATGTGCAGGCATTTACGCAAAATATAGCAACATTTAGTTGTTCATTTTGGAAGACCTGGCCTTTACTTATTATTTCAAGGTATAAAAACATTAGCCGAGTCGATGACATCTTAAGTCTAACCACTGAGTTATAAAATGTAATATGTATACAGTTTTTGTCCAGCATCGATCACCAACATAACCAAAGTATGTAAATATAAGCAGGCAAGGTTTTCAATATATACCAATACTGCGCTAGACAACCATCGACCAATTATCACATAAGTATTAACCGATAGTACGTAGATCTATAGAAAGACAAAATATCCCGATACCTCCTAATTTTGGCTTGGAAAACTGCTAGTTACTTGAGTGATACAAATCAAAATTGCATTGATAAAGTGATAGAAGGTCTTGGATATCAAACGGATGATTCAAGTCAAATGTATTTATATTAGCCATGCGGAATAGTATCCCTTGTTATCCTGGATCTGACGTCGTAATTTCAAAATATAATATACATAATTTGTGTGGTTGTTAAATACTCACTCCATCAACACAGTCATTTGACACAGTGATCTGCATTCAAGCGGATAGCCGACAAATGAAACAAAACAAAAACAGTATAACAGAGTCTACTTGAGGTTATGCCATTAATAGACAAATAAGATGGAGATTTAGTTATACTTTATCAACAGGCTAGACAGTGACTTCAATCGTATGTTTCTCTAGTAGGTTGATATTCACGACTTAAACGTATTTAAGCTATACGTTTATGACTGAAGAGACCTTTTCATATTAAACGAATACTTTTGCTGCCTAAACTATCACCATTTATGATATGTTTGCATTTTAAAACTGGTTATATTTCTATTGATTGTATAATTTATTTTGTATCTACATGATATATAAACTGAAATATTTTTCAATCTATCTCTATCTGCCTTTATATCTTTTTATCTCTCATTCCTCATCACATTATTTTCTCAAATTCAGAAAACAAACTGAACATATTATTTCTTTGAAGTACGCTTTGCAACATCTATTGTTTTCTGAAATTGCCGTAAAAACGTAACATTATTATCGACATCAGATGAAAACATGGAAACATTATCCTTATTTTGTATTCAGATATAACAAGAAAGGAAACCTCATTTAACTAACATGAATTTGTGTTATTTTTCGTGTCAATAAATCTCATCAATCAAAATCGAGGGAGCAACGTAAACTATGCGAAATGAATATAAATAAAAAACTGATTTATCATATTTGTGTTGCGGCCCTTGAAATGATCTTCATCAATCAAATTTTGAAATGCGTCTATCTTTTAAACTTAACCTAGAGTATACTGCCAATTTTGCTTGACTCTTAGCCTCATGTCTATGGCCAATAAGGTTATTTTGTCATTCTCGATTAGAATCAACTAAAGGGAGACGATATTTTGCATTATACATTTTTCATTTATTGCTGGTTAGTATATAGGAGTCTTGCTTTGACATTGAGTTTTTAATCACTTTATATCAATAGAAGACGTAATTTTCATTTAATAAAAATCAATCTTTTCAATGTTGCCAGTTTTGCACTATTTAAAGAGAAAATGTATGAACCACTGTGTTAAACTTTATAAACAGACAGATCATTTCGCCACATTGGTTTTAATGTTTGCCAAATGAATAAATGAAAAAGATTAATCTATTTCGCCGGTGCCATATGCTAAAAAAAAACTTGAAACATATAGCCAATTGTGTTTTCTATAATATTTTTTTTCAGTGCACGTTTTAAACATTCACCTTCATTGTTTCCTATGTAAAATATTATCTATATGACAATAATTTCTTCTTATCTCATCTCATATATGTAGGGTACATCTTTGCCGTTTTATAAATGGTTGGTTTATTGTTTATCTGATTTCAATTTGTCTTACAATATCTAATATACGTGTTGACTTCCATCCAATATATCTATATATGTGTTAAATAACTATGGAACATAACTATTAACTGGCCCGCAGTCCATACGTTTTTTAACAAAAGCAATTTACAACACGTTTGACAAACAGAAAGTTTGTACCCGACGCTTTAGTATTTATTTAAAATTGTATATAAAAAGCATGATTTTATGTGATTTTGAGGGCTTTAGAGTTTCTGAACCGAATTAATATGATCAATACCATAATATATAACTTTTGACAATACAAAATGAAGGCTACACATGCAACTTTTTATATTCCTTGATGAAGATCTTTTTTTTTAATTCATTTGTGTTACTTTTTTTATTAATGCTCTGGTATTGTTATATTTTTTCTGAGAAAGAAATTGGTTTAAGGGTCTACAGTGAGTTTTTGAATGCCGCGTTTTACTGTTACATTTGTTTAAGCGAACCGATGTGATTCAATCGGGTCATGTCCGTGTACTCTATAACAATCATACGTTTGATGAATGCCTTTGTTTTACAAATCTGATATTACAAGATTCATATATCCGTTAAGTACACGGTAACCCTGCATTCCTTCAGGACGCCTCTCCGGTGGAGGAACATGATTAACTATTTTGTTCACTGTGGAAGGGTTCAAGAGCCGTCTGTCCTTTACTTTCTGTGCATGTGATCAAGTCAGTTAATTTGAAATGATTATTTTACAATAATGTACTACAAGACTATGATATATGAAAGCAATGTCGTAATGTGTTATGGTTTATTGTATTTCCTGCTAACTTTTTTTTACAAATATGTAGAGCGCCTTGGAACGCTGCTTTCATTACTTGTTTTTCCATTACATTATTAAACAATCATGATTATTGACCCTTAAAATATTAAGAAGGTTGCTTAAAAGCCCGTGTGTTTAAGATGACCAATTGGGGAAAAGTCGATAGCTTATGTGTTAGACGAGCAACGAAACAAGATTAAAAGAAAAACCCGCGAAGAAACCATCAACCTTCTTAAGGAGTGTCTGACAGACAAACACATAATTTAGATATAAAGACTGCTGATCTACATGAATTGGGTACTTGGAAAACAGCTTGAAAGCATTCAGCATCATTTTTGAGTTAAAATGTATTAGCACTAACATAGCACGATTATATTATTCATGATGATAGTTGTTCATCCAATAAAAAGCTTATTTGAAAATAATGCTAAAACATTCCGTTTTTGAACTGTTTATACATTATTTTTACTGTATTTGGTCTC